>APFE030209668.1:35638-63234 GCA_000404065.3 Pinus taeda
ATTAGATTAGTCTTGAGTCATCTTAAATCTGGATCTACCAAATGCTAAAAGGGATCAAATCTCTTGAGATACAAGCCTCTTTTAAAGTGGAAAGAGATTTGGCTCCTATCGGCGCTTAGTAGATCCAAAGTTAAAATGGATCCAGATTGGTTTTAGAATAATCCCTTTTTAAAATAAAATTTCACATTATTACATTAAGAGGCACTCTTGAGCCAAGCATGGAAGAGATGTTGTAATGTTATGTTATGTAAACATTTTGACTAGATAAAATTACATAAAAAAAAAATAAAATAATAAAAAATATTAATTAAAAACATTTTGACCAATCAACTTACGTAAAAAATAATTAAATAATAATAAATAAAAATAGTGAAGATTCATCTTGGCTCGAAAATTTATCAAGTATTAAGAGGGTCAAATCGCTCTTAAGTACAATTTTTGTTCCAAATGTTAATACTCAAAAAAAATAAATTAATAAGAGATTTAATCCTCTTAAATGATAACATCTTAAAAACAATTTGATACTCTAACACTTAATAAATCCAAAATTAAATAAATAAACCAATCTACGCAACAATTTATAAAATAAATAATATCTTTATAAAGTAATGGAAAAACGAATCTCAAATTACCTCTTCCGCAAATCTAAAACCCCAATTTTCTTGTTGATTTAACGTTTATGCATTTTCATTACATGTCAAATCACACTATAACTTACTAGTTCACTTTTTTTACAATATATTATTATTGGCTATTTTTTAACAATATATTATAATTGGCCACTTTTTCCTCTTATATGTTTGCAACATCCTACCCAAAATAATTACTCATTTATTAATTTGATACATAATGTTATTTAAATAGTAATAAAATATTTATAATTAACCTTTTTTTTTTAAGGAGCACATTTCATTCAAAATGAACTTCTTGTATTCAAACCTAACTTTTATACTTTTAGATTTTAATTTCGTACTATATTCAAACCTAACTTTTATATTTATGTATAGATATAAATCTCTCTTGATATTGAAAGAGTACCAGTAAAACATGTCACATATAAATCAAACCCCACCCACTCTGGTTATTGACAAAGTGGGTGATACATGATGCCAGTACATTAGGTATGCCAGTACATTAGGATACATCAAGATCTTGATCAAATTTTACTCCTATACACTCTATCAGACTCATTGAGACCTAAATTTAATATTTTTGGATTTTAAATGAAGCAATTTTTACGTATAGACATAAATCAAACCCCACTCTATTTAGATACTGACAAAGTGGGTGTTATAAGATACCGGTACATCATTTTAAATATCTAACATCATGATCTTGATTAGGTTTAGCAATATATATATATATATATATGAAATGTTTTTAAATTAGATATTTAAGTTTATTACATTTAATATTTTTAATAGGAGGATAGTTGAATGAAATAAATAAATAGTATTTAGTTTAATGTATGAGATTAAAGTTAATGTTATTTAAAAGTATATGATTTATGATAATTAGTTTTAGTGATAATTATAAAAGATTTTTTTTTTATTGAAATTATATTTTTTAAAACTTTTTTCTTTGTTGTGATTGGTGGAATGATAACTAGGCTAGGTTTGTATTTCTATGATACAGGATCAATTCTAACTACTACCACTATAATCTCTCGTTGTATCTACATGGTTGTGCATATGGAACATGGGCTAGCCAAGGTTTGAAGCAACAATGTTGCAAGGGCTACCTTAATAGTGCACCCTATTACCAATTGATTTATATTCGGGAGCGAAACTACCTTTTTATCTTCGAGTACTACCTAAACCTAGTTTTAATTGGTTAAGAGTTCATATTTCTTGGATGTAAAGAAATAAGTTAACAATCCAATAAATAAATACATCTAGAAAGAGGGTGTTATGCGAAATTTAAGACTGTTGACATATGTATCTTCCCTAGACCTAGTGGATTAGTATAGAACAATAGAAAGCAAAGGATATAAAGTTTCCGTTAGAGGAATTGAAGAATGGAAAGAGGCTTACTTGGAATCTGTCGAAATCTTTTCTCTCCTCTCGGTTTGTAAGCTCCAATCATAACTCTGATTGCTATAATTAGATCCTGCACATACAATCAACACAAGCCAAAGATCTACAACATCTATCTAGCATTATCCAATTACTTTATTCAATGGATTAACAAAGCATTGAAATATATGAATGTAAACATAACATAACATATATAGGAAAACAATATACTCTTTGTATTAATATGAATGCGAGAGAGTTTACAACCAAGAATAGTAGTTGATCTTGTAGAGATCTCCCCAAGTTGACTTGTACTTCATTGTCACAAAGGACACCTCAATGTCACCTTAATGCATGAAGATGATGACTTTCATAGATTCAAGATAGCAGTATGAGGGCATGATCAGTTTCAAAAGACCAACCTTGATGTTGTAGATGGTTGTAAATTTATAAGAGAGGGGTGGTAATTTAAGAATTCTTATCATTTTACTAATCTAGGCTTGAGATCTACTCTTGATGGGAGGATGAGCTCAAGGGATAAGAGTGTTATGAAACCAGCTCACAAAAAGATAGAAAAGATAGATGAAGGCCTTAGAAATAAGCCTCTTTGAGGGGACAACCTCCTTTACATTACACAAATGAAAAATTCTTGGATGATACAAATGACAAGACCTCCTTTCTATATATAGGAGTCTAAGGGGTCATAATATGATCAGAGCTGACATAACAATAATAATGTAACGACACAATAATAACAATAGTAGGCTTCTATGGGGCACAATAATAACCATATGGGGACTACATGGGTACAACAATATAACAAGGGGGTTGTAATAATAACAATAAGGGGTTACACTAGTAGTATAAGGGCCTAACATGCCCCTCTCCTTCAAAAAGTGTTGTCCTCAACGCTTGAGTAGTTCTTGATGCTTCTGTATAAAATTCTTGTCCTCCCATGTGGACTATTCAACGGGTAAGTTCTTCCACTTGATGAGATACTCTGAAATTGATCAATTTCCTAGCTGTCAGGTTCTTGTTTCTATGACTGCTCCAGGTTCCGATATGATTTTTCCTTCCTCTTCAAGTTTTGACAATATTGCTTGAATTGGGCTATTTTGCAACTTTTGAATGAGTAGCCACACTTCTTTGTCCTTCTTCCATTCATCCCTTGCTTCATTTATCCAATCTGGTTGGATAATAGAAATAGCACAAAACAATGCTTCCACATCCTCATCCTTTCTTGAGAGTGCATCTGCAACAAAAAATTTCTTCCCTTTTCTGTAGATGATGTAAAAGTCATAACCCAACATATTTGTGACCCATTTTTTATGTTCTTCTAAAGATAATATTTGTTCTAAAACATATTTAAGACTATCATGATCCATTTTTACCTTGAAGTGTCTTCCCATTGGGTAAGGTCGCCATTTCTTAAGTGCATGTAGTATTTCCAACATTTCCTTCTCATAAATAGCTTGCTTGAGATGTAACCATAAAAATACCCAGTCACCTACATCAAAACTTTTTTTACTATGATGTTGATCTACCTGTTGTTTCATTTGATTCTACACCAAAGTGGCGTTATCCTTTAAAAGTTGGAGAACTTTTTGTTGATGCTTGATGTGATCTTTCACTTCTTGAACCATTTTCTTCTTGATATTTCATTTTGGCTTGAGAGCTTGCGCAATGGTAATTTCTTCCAATGCTTTACAAGATATGGTCGGATTCATTTCTTGATGCTTGATGTGATATTTTGCTTCTTGAACATTTTTCTTCTTGACATGTCCTTCTATCTTGATAGTTTGAGGAGTAGTAATTCTGGCCAATGCATTACAAGATATGGTTGGATTCATTTCTTCTTGCTCGATGTGATATTTCACTTCATGAACCTTTTTCTTCTTGATATGTCCTTCTATCTTGAGAGTTTGAGTGGTAATTCTTGCCAATGCTTTACAAGATATGGTTGGATTCATTTCTTGTTTCTCTGGGGTAGGGTCTTGGCCTATATCCTCTTGTTTTGATGTTTCTTGATCCTTTTCTTCCTCCTCTTTATACTCTATGTAAAATTATTTCTTCTCACCACACTTACGACCTTTAGTGCATTTTCTATCACAATTGTAACAAAGCCCTTTTTCTATTTTTTCTTCCAATTGTTGTGGTGTAATCCTTGTAGGTTGTGGAAGGCTAGGAGAAGAAACTTGTGGAAGGCTAGGAGAAGAAACACTTCCATAATTATAGTCATGGGTGGTGGGATTCCTTGTTTCCATAATTTCACTTTCAACTTTTCTTGCCAACTCGAATGCCTCCTATAATGAACAAGGTTCCCAAAAACGAACCTCATGTTGAACATTATCCTTTAAAGTTCCTATGAAGACATCAATCCTTTGCTTCTCTGGAATATAATTTACCCTTCTATTCAATTTTTGAAATTCCTTAATGTTCACTTCCATTGAACCTTTTTGTTTGAGATTTATCAATTGGCTAAAGAAGGAGTATCTCTTTGTATCCTCATTATGTGCTATCATTTCCTCCATGAAAATTGACCATGTAACAAGTGGCTTACGAGAACAGAGCCCTGTATACCATAAAAATTGATCTTGTTCTAAATATGAAGATGCAATACGTACCTTTTGTAATAGTTGCACCTCCTGTAGAACAAAATATTGCTCCATATGTAGTATCCAATTTACCAGATCCTTGCCATCAAACTTCCTCATATCACCTTTTCTTGATTTTAGGAGCTCGATCTTGAAATGACTATAACTCTATAATTTCAGCTCTTCCAAATCTAAAATTGTGACCTGCAATAGCCCTCTATGTCCTCTTACCAATGCCACCAGTCTGATTCTAAAAGAGTTATGGAAAATCTCCCAATATGACTTGATTATATACATTTTCAAAAGAGTGAACTTGTATGAAGTTCCACGTATCCCTGTTTTGACCTTTGGATCTAAACAATATGTACAAGAAACTACAGTCTGTCCTCTTTCTGTAACTTCTTACAAAATTTCAATATGATGCTCATAGAGATAGTTATGACGATTTTCCCATGGTGGCCTATTTGGAATGCAATTCGGGGGTCTACAAAAACCCTAACTTCCTCAGACTATATCTCTGAAAACATATCAAGTCGGGATCTGAAATTTAGAGCGAAGGTTTAGACTGATTTTTTCTCAAATGGGTTTTTTTCTTAACTTCTGAAACTTCATAACGAAATAGTCATAGCAAAAATCCCACGATGACCTATTTTAGCTTAAATTTTGGAGCTTGAAAAAACCCTAACTTCCTCAAATCATATCTCTGAAATGTAGTGATACAAGCTATGAAATTTGGATCCGAGGTTCATCATGATTTCTTCTCAAATGGGGTTTTTTTTTTAGCATCTAAAATGGCGCAAAAAGAAAAGTTATAGGGAAAATGCCACAATGGCCTATTTGGAGCAGCGAAACCCTAGAATCCAAAGCTCTGATACCAAATGTTATGAAACCAGCTCACAAAAAGATAGAAAAGATAGATCAACGCCTTATAAATAAGCCTCTTCAAGGGGACAACCTCCTTTTACATTACACGAATGAACAATTCTTGGATGATACAAATGACAAGACCTCATTTCTATATATGGGAGTCTAAGGGGTCATAATATAATGAGAGCCGACATAACAATAATAATGTAAGGCCACACTAATAACAATAGTGGGCTTCTATGGGGCACAATAATAACAATATGGGGACTACATGGGTACAACAATATAATAAGGGGGTTGTAATAATAACAATAAGGGGATACACTAGTAGTGGGGCCTAACATGCCCCTCTCCTTATTGTTGTGAGGGGTTACACTAGTAGTATAAGGGCCTAACAAAGAGGTGAAATCTCCAAGGTAGGATCATATGGATTCAAAGTTCTTATCCAAGTTAAATGGTTGAAACAAATCTTGGAAGCTTTTACAAGAGGAAGCTTCGATATTTTTCTAATTTTCCCAAATGTCTAGAATAAGTGATACCCCACCAAGGGATAGCCTGTTGTTGATCAGTGTTGGTGCAAAATGGAGAAACCTGCTACTAAACATGGGTCCCTAAAGGGCCAGGGTGTGCTGGGCCTAAAAAGGACTAAAATGAAGCAGTCAGGCCCATAAAATTAGGTATATTGAAGAGTTGTGCTTAGGGATTTGTGTAGGGATGATGACAAGGTGTTCATGGATATCGATTGATCCAGTTTGCAGACCTATTAACCAGATGTGACAAAATGTCCTATAACAAATTGCTCCCTAAAGCGTAAAGTCAGAAATGGTAGCTGATGACTAAAGTGCTTTACTTTGTGACAAGTTCAGATTAAGAACATCTAGTCAAGATCACCATCTGTTACAATAAATTTCATCATGATATATTTTCCAAGGGAGGCGTACCCATGCTCAGCACATAAGTTATCATTACATGTATAATGATCAAGAAGTCACGTTATGACTAAAGTGCTTTACCTTGTGACAAGTTCAGATTAAGAACATCTAGTCAAGATCACCATCTGTTACAATAAATTTCATCATGATATATTTTCCAAGGGAGGCGTACCCATGCTCAGCACATAAGTTATCATTACATGTATTGATGACAAAGGATGGATCCATAATTGAATGCCTATATGTATGATCATAGCCATCATGCTTTGTAATCTTGCATTAAACCTGAAATCGTAGCCCTGGTGGATGTAACTAGATATGGGGTCTTCTATCTCATTCACTCGATTATCCATCATATGAGTCTAACCATGTGAATAAAGGAAATGGAGTCAAACATGGTAGACACCATATGATTATGGTCTAATGATGTAAGTCATTAATAGATGCAACAGAAACCATTGATAATGTTAATGGCTCTCAAGGTATTGCATTACAATCCGTATGGTGTGAATGAATGAGTTGAAGTTGAACACCACAAAAATTTGTCGGTCAAAGGCCAATGATGAAAATTTTTCGCTGAGAGCGAGGACACTTGTCGTTGATGTATACAAGTCCCCAGGTAATGAAGGAAGAGTTTCTAAGTCAACTTCCTGGATAATGAGTTGATGTCAAAAGGAAGTGACCCATCGTGGGAGGGCCTTGATGTATCCCCCATCAACGACACAAAATGGGCATCATGATTTGACATAAAATGATTTTGATGTGGAACTGGTTTAGGAAAGGAATACATGGAATGGAGGCTTAATAGTAATGTAGAAGATATCAACTGAATGACTTCTCTTGAGCATAACGACGACGCTGAATGGATTTGGCAACATTAACCTAAAACTGAAAGCAAAGGCTTTGATATGGTGTGATGAACGAAAAGACAATCAGATTTCCCAACCCAACAACCATGGAGATGAAGTGGAAGAGTTTCATGTTCATGAGAAACTCATCACCATTAATATGTGTAGTACCTTGGTTTCCCAATTCCCCCAATCATTTCTACTCAGTACCTAATTAGTTTTTAGCAAGCTTAAGGAGATTAACAAATGCTTAATCTGTAATTTCATTCTTCAGATGAATCCCTTTAAGTATATTTAACAAACCCTAAGAAGAAATGGTTTGGTCCCATCATGTTCGACGTGTCCATCGTTGTTTGATATTTTTACAAGTCCAGTGAAGGTGTAACATGTATTTTTCATGTTTAGGGAGTTTGAAAAAGAGGTGAAAAAGAAAACTCGAAAGCTTCATTTTCCTAAATAGTCTTTTGAGTCTGAAAAGGCAGAAAAAGATACTCAAGAGAACCTTTTATCCATGTTCGAATAAGGTATTCCTTTTTCATAAATAGACTAACTCAGTCTGCAAAAGGGTTAAACTTATACTGAGTAAACGTCTTTTCATTTACTTTAATGAGTTTGAAAAGACAAGTTCTCAGCAATCTTTTCATGTTTTAAGAGTCTTAAAAGAGTTGAAAGAGGACTCATCCTAAAGGGATGAGTGGTATAAAGGGTAGCAATTGGTTCTGGTCATAATGGAATTTCTCAAAACACGTAGAGGTCAAGAGCTGGCTAATAAGACCACTCATTGTAGTGGTTCCTCAAGAAACGGTAAAACAACTAAGTGAAAGCATATGATCAACGAAGCAGATGGTGAAGATGGAATGAGAAAACCAAGTCTCATCTAGCATAACCAGGGTAATAAAAATGGCAATCCTGAGAGGTAGGATGAAAATGGTTTCATTTTTACACAAGCTTGAAATAGAGAAAAATTATGCTAGAGAAAAACTTTGCTTGAAATAAGTTTACATGCCCCCATCGTAATGACTCAATTCTAGGCACATGTGCCCCAAGCTTCATTTCATTCCCCTAAGTAGAGTATTGGCTACTAACGGGTGGATGGAATGAAGGTTCATTTACGAGATCAAGTGAAAGACTCGACCTAGAAATTACGAGATCTAATCAAAGGCTCAAATTGGAAGGGGATTTGTTTCATGTTTTAATAAGCTTGACATAAGAAAGAACTTTTCTCATGGGAACTTGTTTCATTTTTTAATGAGATTGACACAAGAAAAGCAATTATGCTCCAGGAACATTGTTTCATTTTTTAAGGATATTGACACAAAACAAGGAACTTTGCTCTGGAAACCTTGATCATGATCACCAGGAGGCCATGGCTTATAAGAGGTTCTCATGAGATGGGATAGCAATTCTCTAGAATAGATCAAAGCATCCAATGGATATATCAAACTCTGTTTCCCCCAATAAATGATGCACTACATCACATACTAGATCATTAGTAGACGCGGGCATGAAATAGGTTGCCGCATAATTAATCTATGGTAGGGGAGATACCACTTGCATATAAGGACCATTTAGGGAAGCTGGTTGATTGGGTTTTAATTTAGGACCAATGAATGAAAGTTGTTCAATGGTCATGATTCCTCCTTCACACGCGAAACACATCACATGAAATAGTGAAGAGACAAGAGCTCCCATGTCATAAACATGGTCACACCAAAGGAGTAAATTAAAATCCAAATGGCATTGGACTATCATTGCATTGATATAGACAATCTTGACTCCCATGGTAATAGGAAACTGAGGAAGGATCCCTAATGGTTGAATAGTTCCTCTTTTAAAGGCCAACATATTCTAGGTAATAGGCACAAGTTGTGGAGAATCGAAATCTTGCCAAGTATTTGAGGACAAAATACTAACATATGTGTCATCATCTATGACTGTGCCCGGTACGGGCATATTATAAGCTTGTACTACGATATGGAATGGCATGTAAGGAGGAAGAAGAGATCTTGCTAGTCGACTCCAATCAAAGGAACTGACCATACTACTTGGAGGGTGTGTCGTGGGAACATGAGAACTACTCCCTTGTGTTATGGGAATGGGATAAATACTCCCCTATGTCGTAGTAATGGGAGAAATTCTCCCATGTTATATTGGAATAGGAGTATTACCTCCCTGTGTTGTGGGAACCAGAGGGTATCCCCTTGTTCATTGGAATTTGAAGAAAAGAGAAGAAATTAAGCTGTATGAAGTTAACTTTCTATGGGAAAGGCAGAATCAACTAGGGGTGGAGTTGAGTCAACCATTTTCTCAACCAATCGTTGGTTAAGAATAGACTCATGGGATTCACATTCAGAGAGAGTGGGATTGATTGGGGATTAATTTTTATCAATCACTTTATCAACTAGTGGAGGATTGGGAGAAAACTTTCAATAACCAGCCAGAAGACGGGGCTAAGAAGAGTAAGGTTTTCCAACAATTTTGAGCCTTCATCCATAAGGACAAAGGTGAATAGGATGATTCTCTTCACATAACCTACGAAGAAACTTAACTTTACCCTTTTTCCCATGGACCTTATTATCACTAGTTGAAGATTTGTCACCAACATGATCTCTAGAAGATGATCACAAAGGATGACGTGAGCCTGTGGACCACACGTCTAATACCTTAGGAATACCAAGACAATCTCCAAGAAGGTGATCACCCTTACATAACTTGCGATGGAATTTAACTTTGCAGAACTGATTGGAAGGCTTCTCCATACTAGTTGCATTAATAGAAATGTTTTATTGGTTGTCCCCTTGCATATTTTGCTTCTTATTAATATTCATTTTCTTATTGTTCTTATCTACCAGGTTACTAACCTTGAGGCTTTCACCAGACAAAGAGGAAGAAGAGGAAGAATACTAAATAGTCGAAGAATGAAAAGGGTCAAGGTTAGGATCAACTTGGGGTTGACATTGTTCAATTGGAGGAGAACTTGGTTGAGATGTAGTTTGGACATGAAGAACCATAGGGGTTGAAAACAACCAAACTAGAAAACCAATGGTAAATCCATGAAGGGAAAACGTTTCCATATGAGGAGCACCACTATTTACAAAAGAATAAAAAGGACTAGGATTCCTATCAGAGGGGTTTCCTTGATTGGTAGTCTCCGGAACTGTCACCATTAGTCTCAACCTAAGATATACTAAGGAGTTGTTCCATCAGGAGTGTTAGGTCCCTATAATACTAGTGATTCCCCCCATTACTATTGTCATTGTATCCCTTATTGTTATTGTTGTGCCCCTATTATCCCCATATTGTTATTATTGTGCCCCATAGAATCCCACTATTGTTATTTTGTGCCTTTATATTATTATTGTTAGGTCGATTCAATGATATTGTGACCCCTTAGACTCCTATATATAGAAAGGAGGTTTTGTCATTTTAATCATCCAATAATTGTTCATTTGTGTAATGTAAAGGAGGTTTCCCCCACAAAGAGGCTAAATTCTAAGGCGTTGGTCTATCTTTTTTATCTTTTTGTGAGTTGGTTTCATAATAGGGAGGATGATATTCCGCGGTCAATTAATTGATTTTAGAAGTTAAAGACACAAAATGAAACAAATGGGTAACAAGGTAAAAGGGTTTACCAAGTAATAGTGAACTACAATATACCACCTTGGTGAACCAAGGATTTATGTACGAACAAGCAATATCCTCAAATGTTGTGTTCGATGTATCACAGTGTACAGGGCAGATGACTCAGTTACCTATGGCAAGGATAGGTACCTAGTTTGTACTTCTAAAATATACCCAGAGGTATGTGGAAGTGAAGTCTATAGTAATTTTGTCTAATGTGTAACCATTTGATGAGAGTGTTCCCATATACTTATCATGCTTGGAGCGCCATCCAATATACCCTAAGATATGTGGAGAACCGTATGATACACTTGCATACGTGGAACGGGATATCACCCCTAGAATGAAACACTAGACAAAGCAACAACTCCTATGTTTAAAGACATTGGAACACATCTCTAGCATAGACCTCTATGTGTGTCGTTAAGTTTCAAATGCTCCTTACATTAATTGAGTGAATTTTAGGGTTTATCTTTAATTATGTTTTAATTTTGAAGGCTCAAAAACTCAATGTCACATGAACACACCTATGATGCAACTAATATGACAAAAATAACTCTTTTTATTTTTTGTTTAACAATGAAATGCCTAAATAAATATGGGAAGAAGAAAATAATCAACAATACAATTGTTAAACACATACATGGTAGTGGCAGAATATGAATGATAAACATTGAGTTTCATATATTAATGACATGATATACATTTATAGTACATTGGAGTAACCGTTGGATTCCATATTCCAAGGTCTCTTGGACTTTGATGGCTGTTCACATTCCACACCAACCCATAGAGGATTAGGTGCCCAACATTTCCCACCTTAATCTGAAGGGGTGTGTATGAGCCCAAGAAGAGATTTGTAATACAAAATGTGCAAAAATGCATGGTAGCACTAGGTTGAATGTGCTCTCTGAAATGTTGGTATAAGGGGGGTGGTTTAAGGATGATCACCAACACTGGAACACTTCGTGCAGTTCCTGGAACTCATCCAAATCTAGCATGAAGTTGAGGTCTTCTACTAGAGGAAGTGCTCCTCATGTTTTGAAGAGGGAAACCTTCAACCTTAAAAGGGAGGTCTCACCCTGCATAAAAAGGGAGAACCTCAACTTGAAATGTGAGGTCTCAACCTGTGATGGTTTAAGGATGACCAACAACTCTGGAATGCTTAATGAAATTCCTAGAACTCTTCCAAAACTGGAAAGAATCTGAAGTCTTCTACTAGAGGAAGCGTCCTTGATTCTTTTGAAGAGATTTTTCAACCCTTCATAGATAGTTTAAGGCTGATCATCAACTGAAGGCATGCTCAAGGGCATCTTTGTCTCTGGCTAAAACTCTGAATCTGGTATGGCAGGTTGTGGCTCAAGCTCATTTGATGTGGCTTTGAAGCTTGTAAATGACCATCACTTCCCCCCCTGTCAGATACAAGGTGAGATGATGGAGAAAACTAAACTGCAAGATTGTTCAATACTCTAGAACAAGTTCTAACATATGACTGAAATATATTCTTGGTTGTTGAAGCCCATTGCCAAGAAGCGATCCATCCAAGATGAATCTTTGATCTTGCAGGAGGCTTGTTTTTTAATTATTTGTTTGAAGAATGAGTGGTTTTATGATAGTGCTCACATGGATGAAGATCAAAAGAGTGATCTTTCATATGGCCAACTTGGTCACAGTGTTGGCATTTAACAACTTTTGGTTGCAAATGTGGAGGAGCATAATCTGGAATAGGTGAAGGTGAAATTTCATGAATGAATCTAGCACTCTAAAAATGGATGAGGTTTGAGTAATTTGGAATGTGAAAGGGAACCTCCTTATCATATCCAAGACTTGTTCTATGTTTGTTATGGACAAGCTCTTCCCAAGGTCTGATGATGGGCTTGGGAAGCGTATGCTGAATTGTTGCTTCTACATTCAACTCTGCTCTTGAGATGAGTACTACATCTGAATCAATCTTAATCTCATTGATATGATTAATTTATGGCAACTGATGGGAGTCGATCTCAATTTTCTAAATAGAAACATATTCAAAATTGATGGCTCCATTGTTGTAATTCGACTTGCTGTAGCTAAGATTCAAGCCACAAAAATTCAATATTTTCTTTTTCAATTTGTAAATAAGTCTGAATATCAGAGAGAGTGTCCCTAGTGATTTGGACCATCTCATAAACAATGGAATGAATTAGACTATTTAGAAACTCTAATGCATCATCAAGTCTTGCCATTTTCTCCAACCTTATAAATAATATCTTAAGCTAGAAATTGCACAAAACCCTCTTCTTCTTCTTTTTTATAGTAGCTGCAACTTACAACATTGTTTTTTAAAGGATTCTCTACACACTCTTCAATTAATCTTGATATGCTCTGAAATTCAACTGATTAGCTAGTGAAATCGAATAATATATATACCAATGCAATCTTCGAAGCATATGACAACACTAGAATATGACAATGAATGATTCTTCAACTATATGAATGAAACACCAATGCATAGGAATATGTGTCAATGCATAGGTCACAGACATTCAAACCTGCTTGCCATACTTTGGATGGATGTTTGAAGCTTTTTTTTAAACATTGTAGATAGTACCCTACAAGCTTTGTCTCAAATATTTTCTTCCTATAGATATTACCAAAAGATCTCCCATAGTTTCTCCTGTCGTATGCCTTGTACAATATTTAATATAGCATTTGGACCAATATAAAAGTGCTTCATAAACCACCGAGGCTCTAAAAGCACTCTGTAAACCACCTAGACGGTTCATTTACAATCAACCCAAATCTTAAGCTCTGTTAATGTACAACCCTTCAAAGAACTTTCAAATATACTGGTGATGGTGATGGGAGCTTTTATACCTAGGCTGACGCGGAAGTATCTTGTGCATGAATATGTTTCTATTGTACTAATCATATTTAGTTTAATCATTTTCATGCTCGCAGATGCTCAAACGTCCCCAAATTTCAATTTTTTGGGAGTGATAATGGTCTCTAGAGCTCTAATAATGGATTCTTTCCTTGGGAATTTACAGGATGTAATATTTAAAATGAATCCAACCACTTCACAGATGAAAATGTTGTTGTGTTCAACAGCATTTGGGCTACTCCTTTTGATCATACCCATGGAGCTAACGGCTGAGCTATTCAAAGCATGGACCTCCTTCTCCCAAAATGGACCAAAGAAAATCAGAGAGAACGACACAAGAGGCAATTTTTTTACATCTGACATGGATCAACATAGGTGCATAATGGGCACCAGTTCTCTGCAATGCAGGTGCAGAGAAGGCTACAGAGTGTTGCAATGCTCTCTCTCCAGAACAAGGGGAGCATTGAACAAGATAAGGCCAAGTTCCGACGCAAAAAATAAAATGAAGCTCAATGAAAGGTCTTCCTAGGGTCAATTCAGAACTGAGTGAGGCAATAAAGATCTATTTAAGAGGTCAAACAAGTACTAGGAACAATGAAACCACTAAGGGAATGGAATAATCCCCAATGGATTTGCCAATTTGTTATATTGGATTTACCATCGCGGACATAAGTATCTTCCCTAGACCTAGTGGATTGGTTTAGAACAATAAAATGAAAAGAATATAAGGTTTCTCGTAGATCAATTAAAGAATGGAAAGAGACTTACTTGGAATTTGTCGCAAGATTTTCTCTCCTCTTGGCTTGTAAGCTCCAATTGTAGCTCTCATTGCTATAATTAAAACCTACACATAAAATCAACACAATCCAAAGTTCTACAACATCTATGTAGCATTATCAAATTAATCTATTCAATGGATCAACAAAGCATTGAAATATATAAATTTAAATATGACATAGCACATACATGAGAACAATATACTCTTTGTATTAATATGAATGGGAGAGCATTTACAACCAAGAATAGTAGATGATCTTGTAGAGATCTCCCCAAGTTAACTTATCCTTCCTTGCCACAAATCACACCTCAATGTCACCCTAATGCATGAAGATGATGTAACTCTTAGATTCAAGGCAGCATCTTAAGGGCATGATCAATCTCCAAAAGCCAACCTTGATGTTGTAGATGGTTGTAATTTTATAGGAGAGGGATGGTAATTTAGGAATTCTTATCCATTTACCAATGTAGGCTTGAGATCCACTCTTAATGGGAGGATGAGCTCAGGGATAAGAGGTGAAATCTCCAAGGTAGAATCATATAGGATTTGAATTTCTTATCTAAGATAAATGGTTGAAACAACTCCTCAAAGCTTCTAGAAGAAGAATATTTAGGATTTTTTAATATTCCGAAATTTATAGAATCAGCGCACCCCCAACAAGGGACAACCTGTTACTGATCAGTGTTGGTGCAGAATGGAGCAACCTACTACCAAACGTAGGTCCCTAAAGGGCCAAGGTGTGATGGGCCTTAAAAGCACTGAAATGAAGCAATCGGGCCCAGAAACACAAGGATTTGGAAGAGTCATGCTTAGGGCTTTGTGTAGAGATGATGATAAGGTGTGCACATATATTGATTTATTCGGTTTTGCAGGCTTATTGACCATATGCGACAAAATTTCCTATAACAGAGGGCAAGTCTGCTCCCTTACAAAACAACAACAAATCAATTTTAATGACATAGTTTTCCTTAAATAATAATACTTAATTAACTTGTATTCATGGATAATAATTAGTAATAATCATTATAATTACTAATTAATAACCAAGTTATGGTACATTTTACTACCTTTAAGAAGATACGAAACTCAAAAATTAGAAAATTTATTAATTACGCCGTAAGGCGTTTCCATTTGAAATGAACTCCCCTAAAACGCCTTTCTGTCTTAATGTTAACCATCAGATCTATTGTTAGACGATGGAACCATTATCTGCCGTCCGATTATCTGCCGGTATGTCTACCCAGTTGGTCTGTCTACCCACTTGGTGTGTACACGACTAACTATCCGGCGAAGTTCAGTCGTTTCCTTCTTTGTGCTTCTTCCTCTCCCGGTGGCTGAGCGCTTCTTCGCTCTCCATCACAGCCCCTCTTCAACTGCCCTGCAGACTTCGCCGTAGATATAAGCCCACTGCACAATCTCGCATTCTTTTCTCTGCGTTGCTTTCCAGCATTAACAAGAAAGTCATAGCAATCGTCACCAGGGGAAGAGGCAACGATCACATGATCGACCCAGTGGTGCAGCTGATGGCCCATGTTATTAACAACGAGGATTCCCATCACATTCTTCAAATTGACTTGAGGCCTCTGGAGATCGTTCTGCAAGATATTGCGGCCATCTTCCGAGATCAACAGACAGCGCCCCAGAGATCGTGAAGGTTTGGTTGCAATTGCTGCTAAATTCTCTTGCAGAGGCAAAACGCGTACTCGATCGCTCGGGACGGCGCCAACGCTGTCTTGACTGTGTTGTGAACAATCCCAGGAGACCCTCTAAACAAATTAGAGAGTACTGGAACAAATTGTTTAATGATCGGCTCTACCATGCCTTTCAAAGCGATTTGCTAATGTTGGTGACTTCTCTGCAGTTTCTTTCATCAAAGCCGTTGGTTAAAGAAGTTGCGTTGCTTCAGGGTGTTGTTGCCTCTGGGTTTGTGGGTTCGGGTATTATAGATGCTCAAGCCCAAGTGGAGAGGTGGCTTAACGAAGGCGACAGAGTTCACTTGATTGGTGTTTATGGCATGCCCGGTGTTGGTAAAACATCTCTCCTCAAAACGATCTGCCACAAATATAGGGAGGTCTTCAGAATGATTTGGGTCAGAATTCCTGAGGATTATAATATTTCTGACTTGCAGCATGCTATTCAAGCTCAAATAGGGAGAAGGGTCGAATATCTCAAGGAAGAGAAATTTTGTCTGGTATTAGATGACTTGTGGAGTCGGCTCGATCTGCAAGAACTAGGCGTGGCATTTGGGGATGGAAAAAACAGTAAAGTCCTGTTCTCTACTTGCAGGAAGGATCTGATTGGAGAAATGGGCACAGAGGAGTCCATTGAAATACAACCCCTCCCTAGAGATGAAGGGTGGATGCTGTTCCGCAGAGTGGCTTTCAAAGACGACCAAGTTTCTATGGATATAGAAGCGCGTGCGAGGCAAATTGCTGACCAATGCAGAGGTCTTCCTTTGGCCATCAATGTAGTGGCCACAGCAATGATTGGGAAAACCAGTGTACATGAATGGGATATTTGTTTGTATTCTGTTAAAAATGTAGATCCCGCTTTTCCAGGTATTCATTCTGGCCTTAATGCAGAACTCTATAGACTATTACGATGGAGTTACGATACTTTGCCTAGTTCAGAATTGAAGAATTGCTTTTTATATTGCACTATGTATAAGCAAGATCAGGAAATTCATTCGCGCCAATTAGTGCAAATGTGGATTGGAGAAGGTTTGGTGAAGAGCAAACAGGGAACACATATAATGGACATTGCTATTGGGCGCCACTACGTAAAACTCCTAGTAGATCGTTCCTTGTTCCACGTTGTGAAAGAGAGGAGGGATATCTTTAGGAAGAGCACGGATTTCTTGGAGAAGTTCTTCTGGGAGCCGAGAAGGCAAGCTCACGATGTGTTTCCCAGCATACGAATTCACGGTATTATTCGTGAAATGGCAGTGTATATAGCTCACAATGAAGAGAATTGTTTATTCATGAACAGACAAAATCCGCCAAATTTCCAAGAGGCCTAATATAATAATTGCAGAAGGATATCACTTCCCAATAATTATATTGGGGATCTGCCCAGTGACTTGAGATGCCCAAAGCTCGCGACTCTGATCTTAGAAGGCAACAGAAATTTGAAATTGCTTCCCACAGAATTTGTACTCAGCCTTACCTCTCTCAGGGTTCTCAACCTGTCTGGTTGCACAACAATGACTTCAGTCCCAACATCAGTGGGGCAACTAAGACTGCTCGAATTTCTGTCACTAAGTAGGCTCCGCATCGAAGATTTAGGTGAAGAGATATGCCATCTTCCTAAACTTCAATTTTTAGATCTTTCATCGTGTAGAGGTCTAAAATCATTGCCATCTCAGATTGGGGAGCTCAAAAATCTGAAGTATCTTAATTTAGATGAATGCGCTTCTTTACGGATGATTCCGCGTGAGTTCTCTGGACTTACCTCGCTGAGCAGACTCTTGTTATCCACACCTTTAAGTGTGGAAACGGAAGCACCGGCAAGCGTTTGGAGTTTGAAGGGCCTTCAAAATCTGGTGGAGTTGCAAGTATGCTTAAACTCCCGGCCTCAAGATGGCATAATGGGAGCCTGGTCGGAGATGAGGCACTTAGTGTTGTACTACAGATCGCATAGCTGGATCACTGAGAATTTCCCTCATGACATGCAAGACATGAAGAAGCTACAGAGTTTTGTGCTTTTCTGGTATGCAGGGCCAACTTTCCCGAATTACAAGTTTGAACATCTTGAAATGGTAAAATTGATTCACTGCGATGGGATAAGGGAACTCTCTGCATTGGAGTGGTTACCAAATTTGAAGTTTCTAAAGTTGTATGATAATTTTTCTTTGTCTGTGTTGGGGATAGGGACTAGGGTTCCAAGTGGGTACTCAAGGTTAGAAAAGCTGGTTCTCACAGATCTACGGTACTTAGAGAGTCTGGCTGGACCATCAAACACGGGAGTGTGGGATGAAAGAACGCTACCACACCTCCGTGTCCTGAAGATACGTGAGTGTCCACGTTTGAAAAGATTACCCATTGGAATGGAAAAGCTGAGGAATTTATGTGCATTAAGAGGCGAGCGACAGTGGTGGGAAGGAAAACCCATTGGACAGTGGTGGTCGGAAGGAATATTGTGGAAAAATGATAATATGAAAGCCAAGCTTGAGAAAATATTTGTACCATTGCCAAGACGGATTGTATGATTGTAAAGGAGAGATAAGTGTTGTTTTTCAAATTTTCAATAAATGAATGAATCAGATATGATTTGTAAATTGTACATGATGGTTAAATGAATCCATTATATATTTTAAAATGTGCTTTTAAACTTATATTTCTAAATTATATTTTTTAATTTTGCATAATTAAAATGTATTTTTTTATAATTATAAAAGTTAAACGCTTTTAAATTTATATTTCTAAATTATATTTTTTAATTTTGCATGATTAAAAATGTGCTTCTTTATAATTATAAAGGTTAAGCTTTTATATGATAATTAAATATTTTTTTTGGATCTCATTTGTTGTGAGGTTTATAATTTTATATACTTCTGTTTTATAACATTACCAAATTTCCAAATTAATTTTTTTTGTGTTTAATGTATTACTCATGTCAAATATTTTCTAATGATTTTTGGCATTGTTTAGTAAAAATTACTGAAATATTTACTATGAATTAATTTTTTGTGTATTCGAAATTATTTAGTTAGTTGATTTTGGTCTTAATTAATTGAATTGGCCAAAATGTGAGAAACAGAAAAAAAATATAAATGGACACACCATTCATAACAAGCACAAATATTTTCCCTAAGAAACCATTACAGGAAGAACCCAACTAGAAGGTTAGGTTGCTTTGCTCTGATTTCTCCTACATAGAAAATATGTTGCTTTGCTCTGATTTCTCCTACATAGAAAATATGTGAGTACAAATAAGGAAGTATTATCCATGGATTTACCTGAGACCTATGGTCTGTATGGTTGCTATAAATCTTAATCCTCTCTATGTTTCTATCTATATTTCCACTCGTAGTTTCTTCACTAAAATATGGAACAAATTACAATGGCATAGAATGGAACCCATACTCCTCTTAGCGACCTGATATAGCATATATGATAGCCAACAAATGGTAAGCTTTGACTCCCTCAATACTTAACTAGAGTTACCATTTTGGAACTTCTAATGTCTTTTTGAAAGTCAAATTGTGGATTGCCGCATATGCATGAGTAATGGTGTCAACATGGAATCCACTCATACCATGGTGGCCAACACGGTAGGTCAAATTGTGGGAGGCATATATTTTGCATAGAAAATCCAATTGATGCAATTCTAAAACTATTGGAAAATTCTTTGAGTGTAAAAAAATGCTAGTGGTTTTGGCATCGGTGAGAAAGTTTTGAACCCAAAAAAATGTCATTTAATGCCTCAAAATAGGTCCAGAAGGTTTTGTATCCCTATTCTATGATTTGGGACGCATTGGTAAAAGTGGCCTTGCAAATTGATTCCTCCAATTTTCCCACACTAAGGGCATCTAATCCAAGTCACCAAAAAAGATCCCCAACATAATTTCACATAGAATAGGGCCATCACTAACATTATTTGCCATGAATCCTATTCTGTGAATCTGGGTACTCAAACAAGCTACCTCCATGCATTATACTCTTTCTTGAGGTTTCCACATAACTTTCTCAACTTCCAAATCATTCCCTAATGCTTTATCTAGGGGACATACACCACTTATTTAGTTAATTATATATTTACGCCGTAAGGCGTTTCCATTTGAAATGAACTCCCCTAAAACGCCTTTCTGTCTTAACGTTAACCATCAGATCTATTGTTAGACGATGGGACCATTATCTGTCGTCTGATTATCTGCCGGTATGTCTACCCACTTGGTCTGTCTACCCACTTGGTCTGTCGTGTACACATCCAACTCACTATCGGGCGAAGTTCAGTCGTTTCCTTCTTTGTGCTTCTTCCTCTCCCGGTGGCTGAGCGCTTCTTCCTCTCCCGGTGGCTGAGCAACTAAAGTTCCTCTACAACTCTATTCTTTTCTGCCTAAGCTTCATTTGTCCTTCTCTCTTCTGCCTCAGCTTCAGATTTTATGCTCCTTCTTCAGTGGCTTGCCTGATTCACACCACACAATAGCCAATTCGCTGCAGAGGAGGGCCGCTTTTCTTCAATTTCTGAACTTTGAACCAATTCTTGGATGTTGTCATGTTCCTCTATTTCATCCTTGTTTACCAGAGATATTTCTCCCTTTCCCTCTCCAAACAATCATGTTCTTCATGTGACCCACTTGGAACGCGTCCAATAGAAACTGCTAATTCATCTTCTAGTGATCCTTCTGAAACCCATTGTATAGCAGCCTTCTGCACCTCTACCTGTTTGGTTCCCTCTGTTTTCTTTGTATCTGCAATAGCAACCAATCGCCCTCCCTTTCCCCTTATCTGCCTTTCATGTCCGTTTCCTGCACTTGAGACACGTCTCCTTGTTAACTGTGAATAATCCAAAGAACTTTCTGAAGTTGATTTTTTAATAGGTTTATCTGCCTTTTTGGCTTGGGGACTCTCAGTTTCTTTCAAATCTACAGTTTTACTTGGCCCTGTACTCGAAATAACAACATCTACCTGTCTCTTGGCTGATATTTTCTTTTTATCCTTGCCTTTTTTTTCCTTTGAGGTGTACTCCTCATCCTCCAACTCTGGAACAGAAAACCATTCCTCACTATCTGGAGATTCAGTAGATGGTCTTCCTGAACCTGATTTCATAGTAGAGTTTTCTGAGTCCACATTCGAACTCCAACCCTTACTGCAAAGTTCTGCTATAGAGCTCCACAGCCCCCTAGAATGTCTTCCAACAATAATCTTTCCATCTGATTTGGAAGCATTTGAGTTACCTTCCTCCAATCCAGCAATGTTTTTTCGCAAATTGTCTGATGGCTCTTCAGAAGTCAATGTTTCAGAACCCCTTTCTTCTTTTTCATTACCTGAAGAATGTAGTTCGTTGGATTCTTCTCGTGAAGAGAACCCTGCAATAGCCCAAACTTCCTCTGACGGACCTTCGGCAGCAAGATTCCCAGATAATAGCTGAGAATTGTGTGTTTGAGGGGGAGATTCCTCTGAAATTTTTTCATTCAATCCATGGTTCTCAGTTCCTTCAGCTGAAAACATTTCCAAGCTACATTCTGATTCATCATAAAGTTTTCCAGATGCCGATTTCCCAAAAATTGCCCATGTGTTCGTGTCTGTGGTGTATTTCTTCTTTTCCAGTTCTATGGTCATTCCTAAGATCTCATTACTTGAAGATTTAGAACGGAGATCACCGGAAAAATGGGAAATTTTACTGCCTTTTTTATGGTCACTAGTGGATCTCATTTTCTCCACTTCTGTAGCTGAACTGAGGATGCCATTGCGAACCAATGTATAAGATGAAGTTTGCAACATATTCTCAGATGTATTATCAGCTTTTCCAGAGCTTGTAGTGGATTTATTTTTCTCTGCTACTAAAGCAGAAGTTTCACCATATACAGGTTTAGACGATAAAGTTTTAAACAATCTTTGGGAAGTTTTGTTGCCTTTCTCATAATCCACATTAGAGATCTTTTTATCCAGTTCTATCCCTGAGCTCAAGACATTGCTGCTTCCAGATATATGAGAGGATTCTTTGAAAACCTTCTGAGAATTACTATTGGAGATTGCCAGGAAACCTGATCTCTCAGATGCAGTTTTTGCATTCTCTTCTGTTGTGCCCCTTTCTTCCTCCAACTTGGCACTGGAACTTCTCCCATTTTTACTTATAAAATCATCCTGCTGTGGAAAAACCAACTTTTTAGTGGTGCTGTCAACTCTCTCTTGTTCTTTCAACTTTGTAAGAGAATTCAACCCAGCAATCTCACTTGAATAATTTGACAGCATGCCAGGACCCAGTTCTCCCCTCTCCTTTTGCAATATTTGAGCTGATTTCTTCCTTGAGTCCAACTCATCCTGTTGTCGGAAAACCAATGTTTTGGTGGTGTTCTCAACTGTCTCTCTTTTCGCAAATTCTGGATCCGAACTCCACCTAGCAGTATTCCTGGAATGATCAGATGACAAACTGGAAACCAATTTGCCTCTCTCCTTTTGCAATGTTTGTTCCATAAAATCCAATTTATCTGGTTTGAAAACCAACTTTTCAGTAGTGTTCTCAACTGTTTCTTGCTGCACCATTTGATCTAGATGCTCCCTTGAATGTTCACCTAAGCCCGATCCTACACCAGAACTTTGCCCTTTTTCCAATGAAATTGTTTCATCCTTTCCAGAGTGTGACATAGAGACCTGTCTCATATTCTTCAAATTATTTGAAGGTAGCTCAAAACCAGATTTTTGGGTACTCTCTTGTACTGTTTCCTCCTGCTTTTGGATCTTCACGGCAGAAATACATTGCACATTTCTTCTCAAACCATCTAACATTTTTCTAGGACCAATTTTTTCAGTCTCATTGCCCACAGTTTCCTGTAGACGCTTTGTGGATCGACTTGAACTGTTTAACGATGTATCAGAACCAAACTTCTCAGTACTCTTTTTAATAGTTTCCTCCCTCTTTTCGGGATAAACTATAGAAGACCATCTCACACCACTGTCCAACTGATTCCATCTTTTCCCCAAAGCAGTTCTCTCTGCGCCATTTTCAAATGATCCTTCCTGCTTTTCCAATTCTAAAGCACAAATCCAGTTTAGCCTTCTGTTCTTGGATTCTAATGTAGAAATCCAATTCAGCCTGTTCTTCCATCCATTCAACGATGTATCTAAGCAGGACTTCTGGCATGTTCCTTTCTCACACAACAATGACTCTTTCTTAACATTTTCCTTCTGCGCAAAGCCGGTGAATTTATCCCACTTGTCCTCGAACTCCAATTGTTCAAATCCCTTTCCGGCATTCTCTTTCTCCGCAGAACACGATGTCTGTTTCCCAACTCTTCCCCCATTTGTTCTTTTTGCATAACATGATTTCTCCTTCCAAACTACTCCTAACCCAGACACTATCCCGGAGACTTCCGAAGATCTTAATATTTCCCTTCTCTTTGATCCCTGAGCCCTTCTGCGTCTATCTTCTATCAAGAAACTCAACATCTCCTGAAGCTCCCCGCTTGGCTCGTAACCCTGCAACCCTCCAATACATGCTTCTTCTTCCTCCTCCTCTTCTTTTTCCTCCCCCCATCCCAAACATCTGCAAATCCTGTCCTGGCCTGGATATATAACACCAGCACACTTTTTCTGTATGTGACAACCATTATTCCCTACAACTCTCCTATACCTAGAGCTACAGATCAGGGCAGACTGTCTCAACCCACATGAAACTTTTAAACACGGTGAAAAAGAGTGAATGCCAGCTAATGTTAGGGTTTGTTGTTGTAAAAAATGGTTGCAGCAACAGTCATTCAGATAACAGTCTATACTTCTTCCCCTCCTCAAACTTGTAGTTGAGCTTATATGCATATACATTTTAGCTTCATAGGGGATTATATTCAATCAAAATTTCTACCAATATGGAATCTTATGAAACTGAAAGGGATCAGTACAGGCAAAAGGCGTATAATGAATATAGACGTGAACTTACATTGAACTGCTTCTGGTTGATAACCTTCAACGCCCAGAGAAGCTTTAATTGTTTTCTTCTACAACCCATAAACATTTAATATCTATTCACATTTTCCGATGCAGAACAATTGATCATAGCACTGTTGATGATAGATGCATCGTATATATGACCTTTTTTCCAGGACATGGATTACGACTTTAGACTTGTCGAAAGTCTCAGATTAGTTGATGGGTTCTGTTTGAAATGACTTAGTAGCACAGATTGTGATTCAGTCATTTTTTTCCCATTTTTCCAAAAATTCAGCAGTTGTTGCAGAAAAGTAACTTAAAAGGTGGATTTTCTTATTTTCATTGCACAGTGACTTTTTGCTGAGCTTTTACCCAGTTAATGATTTCAAACCCTTCCTGTTTTTTTGCTGAGTCCAAGTAGTGCAACACTATAACAAATATCTGAAACATACATAAATGCTTCTTCCTTAGCAGTGTTCCTTTTCCCTAAGGCGTGGAACCATAGGAAGGTTTGGCTCCTATTAGGTGATAGGGTCCCAAATTGTGGGTGTTAGGGTTTCCAGACCTGCTGGGTTTGACCCACCCATGGGGGTGAAAGTCGGGTTGCCTGCTGAAACACATGGATTCAAATTGGTGGTGAGTCAAACTTGATGTCAACAAGTTTAACTTGCTATGAATAACTCGACCTATGAGTACTTAGTGGGTTGTTCATGGGTCAACAATTTTTGACCTGTGGACTTGTCAAAAAACTCGCCACCTTCTTTTATATATGTGAGAGACTGAGTTTCTTTGCTTCATTTTCTTCTCTGTTTTTCCCTGATTTCTACTCATCTCTCCTTAAGTTTTAGCTTACCTGATTTGAACTCACTTTTTTGCCTCTACCAAGTTTTTTGTGAGCTGAGCTTGCAACTGCAGTGTTTGGTCCCATCTAGGCATTTGTGTGATCTAGTGCACATCCTCCTTAGCACTCATCAGTTACAATTCAGGTGACAGGAAGCATGAGAACACACCAATACAAACGTGGGAGTCCTTGCACGGATGTTGCATCAAGTTCTCTTTGTTGATTATAGTAGATGAATAGATGTGAAAATTTTCTCTGCTGCATTTGCATGTATGTGCATCATTGCTTTGTTTCACTTCTCCATGCTGTTAGGAGTCAGGATTTAGGTTTTGGATTCTCAGCATATTATAGATATGCTTTCATCATGATTTTCCAGGAACTCCTTTAGTGCTTGTACTTTGTATTCTCACGGATGTATTTAGCAGTCCCATTGACCTATTTGCAGTTATTTGTTGGACATCAATAAAACTATCTTATCATATCTCTCCATCTGGACATAACTTGGTTTTTAAATTTGGAAGGAAAACAGGTTATTAATTGATTTGGCAATATATATAATTTTATTGTGGCTTCTTCAATGCAGTGATGCAAATATCAACGATTGGTAAAGAGAAAAAACAGAGTAGAGACCTTCTTGTTGCTCAGGACTCACTATATATTTCTCCTGATATTTCCAGTTTCTCCCAAGATTTTCAGGTTGTCAATGATATATTAAGAATTCCTCAGTTCCAAGTTTATTGTTGCTGATATTTTCGGATAATTTTCAATATTTCCCCTGGTATTTCCAATGAGTTTTTATTTGGACCCTTCGCAATATATTCCCTGAAACGTTATTTGCGCTAATGCTTCAATGTGTGTTTTTTAATGATCTAAAAGATGATGTGAAATTGGTTGGGAGTCAATTCAACCGTTATATTGTTGCCATTGGTTAATTGGTACTTTTGTGATTCTTAATTCATACCATGCCTTTATAAATAACCAAATTAAACTATTTTGCATTGCATCTACTTGGCGTGATCACTAACATAAGATTTGATCTTGGGTCCCATGTTGTGTGAGAAATTTAAAATGGACAAATGCATCTTTCCTCAGTCACAAGCCCTAAGTAGAATACAGAAAGTTGAATTATCAGAGTCTAGAGACAACGTGTTCCCCCGATTGTTTCTATCTAAAAACATTCCTAGAAAGGAAATAGCCAGTAATTAGGGGGAAATGTTATTCCCACCAAAAAATCCAAAAAAAAAAAAAATAAAAAAAAATAATTAAAAAGGAAGGGGTTCTTCAGTAAATCATTGCCCTGTGCTGTTGATGAGAAGAGGAATTTGTGATACTTGTATTTGTATAAGTAATAGATATGTACAATCAAACCGCTCTTCAGCAGATATATGACACGAAAATGTTGCTTCTTTAGCACAATTCTTTCTCCCATAGGCTATGGAACTGCAGGAAGGTTAGACTCTCTGAGTTGACAGAGCCCTATGTTTTCTGCATCCCCTTTAGCCATTTGTTGTATGATTTAGGGCACTTACTCCCCAGGAATCATTAGTTACAACCTACATTCCGAGAAGTACTAGACCAATGTTGTCCTTACAATATATTGGTTTTTCACAGGTGAAAATGTGTGGAAATCCTTGAACTGATGCCATATTAGTTGTGATTTATTTAGGTTACTGGCATTTTATGACTTAGCCAATGGAAAAAAAAACATATAATTATTTTGTTATTTTAATTGTAATTTTTATTAATATAAAGGTGTATGTTTTTATTGTTTTTTATTATAATTTAATTATATTTAAATTAATCAAAGTAGTTACTTTGTGGTTTTTAGTGAACGTTAACCACCATCATCATCAAATGTGAGAACTAGTTTATATTTTTCAAAATTCAATATTAAATTAACGATAAAGAACAATAATATGAAAACTAGTTTATACTTTTCAAAATTGAATAATTAAATTAAACAATAAAAAATAATAATTATGCTTTTGCTTAAATGTAAAGACTAATTCATATTTTTTAAAATTCAATAATTAAATTAATATTAGGTAAAAAATGCTAATTATACAACTTTGTTCAAAATAATATACACTTTACCAAAGTTATTAATATATATGAGTTAATTGTGACTGCTTAAATTGATGTAGTTCACATATGAATGAAAGGATGGCGGGATCATAATAAGGATTTAGATTTATTAACTAATTTGTGAAGTTTGTAGAATTGTATGACACTTCTATACTTATGTTTTTAATAGATATCGATTTATTAGTTGTTAAGCTAAGTTTGTCAAAAATGCATGTCACCTCTCAACTTATCCATTTATAGACATAATGATATAGATTGTTACATTACTTTTATTTTGATCATTGTCTTATTAGTGAGGTGTTGCTTTTATTTTGAAATTAACCTTAAGAAAAGTAAATGTGATGCCAATAATCAGAGGGATCTTAATAAGAAATTTAATATTCCAAGAAGAGGAGGTAGTAGTAGATTCTAATAAATTAGCAATGCAACAACATAAATGTTTGCAACAAATTTAGAGAGATCCACCTTGTTGAATAATGCACACACTACATGGATAATGGATTTCTGCACTTTATGCCTTACGGCGTTTCCTTTGCAACATCTGGTGCAAATGCTAGTTTATTTAATA
>APFE030209668.1:66833-99617 GCA_000404065.3 Pinus taeda
TATTAGTTTAGAGAATATTTTTTTTAATTTTATTCTCATTTCGTACAGATTCTTCTTCTACACACTCTTTCTTCCACAACATGATCTTTCTTTACACACTACACTCGCGAAGCATTTTCTCGCACAAGCCTTTTTCCACACTTAACTGTTTTATGATGATTATGGTAGTAAAAGTATTGAATAACCATGCCCCACACATTTTCCACTTCCACATGTCTTTACACTCTGCTCTCCAATATAGTTGTTCTACACTTGTTGAAATTTCAATTTTTCACTTCTTAAGGGTCATTGATGATTCGTAGACTTAGCAGTCAAATAACTATGTAGAGGTGGGCCCCTTGTCCCACAAACAAGGGGATCTCATACACTAATTTGGTGTCTAGCTTCGTTATAGTCTTAAAATTGGATAAATAATAATAATAATTCATGAGATTTTGATTTACAAGGTGAAAGGTAATGATTCAAGGTTAATGTGGATTTATTATTTCATTTGTTCCTGAATCATTTTCCTTTTTAATTAACTTCCATTTATGATATGTGCACATCACGAAGAAAATGGTACATGATGCAAAAATGTTTTAGTAAATGATATTCATGAATTAAGCCTTTAAACAACCAAAGCCTTATAATTCATGAAGACGCAGACTCGTGTATATCAAAGTGAAGTGCAAGAATTGGGAGCATGGTTGCTAGAAGAAGGAAAAATACTTTTGTGGAGATATTATCAATTCCCTCACATGTCAAGATAGATACTTCCATTGGTCTGTTGCATACTAATGGTTCTTGAATTTAACCCCAAAGCAGAAATTCAAAAACAAGATTTGGATGACTAGTTTGATAAAAGTTGGGTGCATGCCCTAGCTATTCAATTTCAATTAGTTTGTTTCCTAGTCTACCCAATTATTTGATGTAAAGAGTATAATAGTTCGAGTGGGCATGGAAGGAAAGAATCTAATCTTATACACTCCTAAAGCTTTTAGAATGATGCTTCAACTTCTTGACCCAATATAAGTCTCCAACTTCTTGATGTAGACTCTTTTTTGGATTCCTAGGCTGGTGGGTCAAACTTATTAAAGGATTTATTAGCTCCATCAACCCAAATGCCAATTGACCTTTAAACTATTGATATGGATCTATTGGCATAGTCATATAGATATTTTTCATGGTCATTTGCACATTTAATTATACAATAGTCCACATCTCACATTGCCACATCAGTTTTATACATTTTGTAATTCTTCCTTCAAAAAGGTAGCCATATTTCAATGGGGTCAGGTAATCTAGAATGAGATTTCCTACCAACTTGGCAACTACTTTAAAATTTAAAGGTTTTTCATGATTGCATATTAATAGTGTTATTAACATTAATAACACTAATATTAAAAAATTATATAGTTAAATTATTAAAGATTAATTTTTTTTATGATTTAACAATATTAATAATTTAATCAAATGAAATATTAATGATCAAATTATATATATATATATATATATATATATATATATATATATATATATATATATATATATATATATATATATATATATATATATATAATATATATATTCTAGAGAAATAATTTTTATTATGTACAACAAGGAATAAAAATAACATTATGTAGACACACTAAGTGTGTATGCGCTTTGTTGTCTTATTGGGGCCTAACCCAAGTTCGGAGGTGATTTAGCCAAACAAATCTCAGTACTACTAGCCCTTTCGGCAACAATTCGTGGAGTGCAGACTGAGGACTCACCCGAAGTAGTATGGGAGGGTGCTAGAACTAGGTTTCTGCACCCTAGGGAGGTCTGATGGGGTCAAGGGGTCTGCGGTTCGAGCCTACGTGCATGTCGCTACGCACACTTACCCGTACCTCGTAGCTTGTGATGCCATCTTCGCGTAGCCCTACTCGGGGGACGAACAATGTTATTACCGAAATCCTTACTAACCATCCAATATTAGTTGATTAACTTGACTTATTTGTATGCTTTTAGTTATACTTAACAATATTCTCAATTCATACAAGTGCGCACAGTAAATAAACAGTATAATTGAAAGTGATAACAAACAAGTAATAACTCAGAACCGATGCATAGAATTAAGATAAAACTTCTCTTTATTATTCTCTTCCATCGATTGTAGACTCGACTCCGCCCTGCACACTCAGTTGTAGGGGTTCGCGCACTCAGCTGCGAACTCTATTAGGCCTCTGCACACTCAGCTGCAGAGCCTTTTTCTACTAGTACGACTCAAGACACTTACGCACTTAGACTAACTTGCTATCCACTATTAGATTATCACATCAATTGATTCTATTTCTTCTTCTTACAACTTAGAGCCCACTCTATTTATACAATCCCATGGTCCGCAGACCATGGGGAGGCCAACACAGCCTCAAAACTTAGGGTGAACAACCCTATGACTTTAACATACGATTCGCGCTTTGTGCACGCAATTTGCAGAGTCTTTACAACATTATTTGACCAAAACTTGGGCTTTGAGCCCTAATAGATGCCTCAGGGGGATTCCATGCCTAACAGGCCCCAACCACAAACATTGTGACTCGCCCTCGAGTCACTCTGTCGGTGTGGCGATCTTCATGCGGAAGCCCACCAACTATTCTCGAATAATACTTAGATCCGTAGTGCATTGAGCAGCTGCTTCTTGAACCTACTACATCCTCTGTTGTGTATCTGAATTGTTTCGTTACATCTGTACAGGCATCTGCTATGTATGTTCATAGTCCTGCAACTTTTGTCTGGCTCCTCAGAGCGCAAAGACTGGGCTTCGGCCGGCTAGTCAGATAGCCGGCCCACCCATGTAGGGCTTCAAACAGCTGCCATTTACTTTGCCTAGGAAGGGTTCTCCATTTATTTTGACTAGCTGGACCACGCCTCCGTCTGTGACTTCCTTAACCACGTATGGTCCTAGCCAATGCATATTGAATTTTCCTGGAAACATTTCAAAACTACTGTCATACAACAGCACTAAGTCATTTACCTTGAAGGTGTGAAACTTGATATGGTGATCATGCCGAGCTTTTTCACGCTGCTTGTGTACCTGCTGATGAAACCCAGCCAAGAACCGTTCTTCCTCAAGTTCTTCCAATTGCGCGAACCTCTCTTCCAGAGCTTCGCGATCTATCATCCCTGTGAGCGCTACTATGCGCAAACTAGGTACGATATATTCCATCGGCATGATAGCTTCCACACCGTACACTAACCAAAAAGGTGTTTATCCCACCAGTTTTTTACACATTGTCTTATAAACCCATAGCACCGCAGGCACACATAGGTCCCAATCACTTCACTGCATGTTATGCACTTTGGTTAGTGCAGTCTCCAATATTTTGTTGAAGGCTTCCATAGTCCCATTGGCTTGTGGGTGGTATGATGTACTTTTCTGATGATAGACCTGGAATTCTTTTGTGAGTGCACTGATGGTTTCGTTCAGGAAATGTGTTCTACGATCACTCATTAAGATTTTCGGACAGGAAAATCAACCTAACACGTTTCGAATAAGAAATTTGCAACCTTTGTGACCATGCAGTCTTTAACCGATTGCGCCTTCACCCATTGTGTCAGGTACTCTATCACAGTGATGATGTAGCGCGTGCCTGTCTTTCCTTGAGGGTTGATAGGTCCCACAAAGTCAATTGCCCATTTCTCAAAGGGTTGCAGTGTTATTTGCAGATTCAATGGCATCTCATTCCTTCGTGATGGTTTTTTGGTCCTTTGACATATATCGCAGGCCTTATAGTATATTTTTGAATCTTGATGAAGGGTTGGCCACCATAACTCTGCGCAAATAATCTTTTGTGTGGTTGCGTGTCTGGCATAATGTCCTCCTACAGTGCCCCCATGTGCTACCGTGAGGATATGACTTCATTCAAATTCAAGTACGTATCTTCGCAAGATCTCATCATTTCCCATTTTGTATAGGTGCCCCGCAATGATAGAAAAATCCGCTACACGCACCACCAATTCTTTCTTCTGTTGGACAGAATATTCCTTCGGCACAATCCTTGTTGTCAGAAAATGGATTATATCTTCAAAGTGCCCGTCCGTGACGCACACCGCAAAAAGTTGTGCATCAGGTAATCCTTCCTCCAAACTAGTAGGTTTCTCACCCATCTCAATATGCGACAAGTGATCTGGTCCTACATTCAGGCGTCAAGGTTTGACTATGACCTCAAAGTCATATTCTTGAAATAATAAGAGCCACCTACATATGCACCCCCCCAACACAGGCTTATTGACCAAGTATTTTAGTGCGGAATGGTCTATATACATCTTGAAATGTCCTCCTAGAAAATATTGTCGGTATTTCTGGAGCACATACACCATCGCTAACCCCTCGCACTCGGTTGTAGAATAGTTCCTCTCAACTTTAGATAGCCTACGACTTGCAAACGCAATAGGGTGGTCCAAACCCTCGCTGCCCTCTTATGTGAGCATTACTCCTAGTGCGATACACGATGCATCAACATGGACATGAAACTCCACATCACATTTTGGGAAGACCAAGATTGGAGCGGAAGCCAATTTCCCTTTTAGGACATGCAATATCTTCATGCAATCATAATTCCAATAGAATGTGACATCTTTTTTCAATATTTTCTCCATCGGTGTGGTGATTTGAGCATATATTTTGATGAACTTCCTATAATATCCTATGTGTCCCAAGGTAGAGTGCAACTGTTTAACACTTCGTGGTGCTTCCAAATTTATAATTACTGCAATCTTCGCAGGGTCCACCATCAACCCCTGTTTGCAGACAACATGTCCCAACAAGTTTCCAAAGGGAACAAGCAATGTGCACTTCTTAAGTTTTAGTCCAATCTAGTTTCGTCGGTAAGTATCTAGCATCAAGTGTAAGCTTGCTACGTGGTGTTTAACTAATCCGAAGATAGTCCAATCATCCAGATAGACCTCCAGGAACTTATGGATGTATTCTTTGAATGCGGCAACAACGATGCGCGAAAATATGGCTGGAATGTTCTTTAATCCAAATGGCATAACAATGTATTGAAAGTAGCCCCATTCCATTGCAAAGTTTGTCTTGCTTCTGTCTTCCGGCGCGATTTTGACTTGATGGTACCCTGAGAACCCATCCATGAACGAGTATTCTTCTTGTCTATTGACATTTTCCAATACTTCTTCTGTGAATGGTGTTGATAATGGGTCATGTACACAGGTGTCATTCAACTTCTGGAAGTCCATGCATATTCTTATTTCACCCTTTCTGCTTTTTCTCGAGTACTACCATAGGGATTACCTAGTCAAATTCTTCCACCAGCTCAATAATTCCGGCTGCAAGCCTTTTGTCTAATTGGATGCAGACCTTTTCCTTGTACTTCAGATTCAACCGGTAGGGCCTCTACTTGACCGGCTTTGCATCAGGTTTTAGGGTGATCGTCATCATCCCTAAGTCGCCAACGATCCCTTTTAAATCCATAATTTTGGTCGGGAATAAGCCTTGGTATTCACGGAGTAACTCAACAAACTTATCCACCGTGGCATCATCCAAATAGTCACCAAACGTTGCATACTTTGGTTCCACCTCCATCCCAATGTTTGCTTGCTTTGTTTTTAGCGGCGCAATGATGTCGGCATCCTCAATCAATGGTCCTCGAACCTCGTGACATCCTTCAGTTTTGGGAATTTTAATATTCTATGGGTCCTTCTCATCCTCCTCAATATTTACATTATAACACTCCAGCACACAATTCAACTCTGTCACCCATTCTGGCTGAAGCACTTTCATTGGCTCTTGAGGTATTTTGAAGATAGCTCCTTCTACTACTTGTAACGGATCATCAACTGTGTCCCACCAATGATCTTCAAATGTGAAGGTAAGCAAGAATCCTTCACACAATATGTCCCATTCACTCATGCCATGGCGGAGCTCCATCTTAGTATACCAATTCATGGGCATGACATCTAGAGTATGATAGAACAAATGCACCCATTCAGGTAATGGCTCGTCCCCGTAGACCTTGGTCCATTTCGCAAGGTGTGCACGTGGATCATCCTGTCTATCATACTTGTCTACTCACCGCATCTGCGGTTTTCCAAATCGCAGGCACATCATCCTTCTGCATTCACACTAATCCTCAAAACTTCTTTGATGTGTACCTGACCACCTTATGGGCGTAGCGCACAGTGTGCATTTCAGAGCATCAAAACACTACTATTATTGCAGTTCTCTTTCAAATTTGGTTAGGAATTCATCCACCGCTGTCAACCCATCATACCTAGGTAGATCCCTTACCTCTATTGTCATGTAGTGTAGAGATCGTACCATCATGTTGCAATTGAGCATGGTTACCTCATGTAACTAGTTCTTCCATTGTTTTATTTCCTCATCTGAATCCGATGTGCAAGAGTTTTCGCACTCCCATGAAATCTGACCATCCGCTGTAGGATTCACCCAATCCTATTCCCAAGTGGTTATCTTGTAGATACAGTCTAGATCATCGTCAATTTTGTCTTCGTGCACTGGCTCTATGTAACGCGATCCTTTTGCAGGGTCTAAAGGCACCACTACACGCAGTGACGTTTTCTCAAATATCATTTTGCGCTTCTTTAGATTTATCACTCCGTTCATATCAATGGCCCAATCTATTCCTAGGAGCATGAGATAAGAATTGTTGTCATTGATAATCTCTATCACTTCGAAATTGGCAAGCGCGCTCGCACCTTCAATGTCTACTGTTATCCCCTGCAATCTTCCCATCGGTAAAATCTTCTACTGGTTCACCATTTGCAATTGAATAGGATACCATTGCAACGTGGGCCTGCCCATGCGTTCCCATGTCTATTTTGGCAAAACATTCGCGTTTGATCCTAGATCTAGGATCACTTGATCCATTTCATACTCTCCAATTTGTGCAGTCAATCTCATTTCCCTTCTTGTTCGTAATGCATGCTTTCCGAGCTTATGGACTACATGCAGTTCTCCTGACCCCACACACCTAGTGATGAGTTCTTGCAGTCCTTTCACTGCTTTATTTTCACGCAGTAGTTTTATGCATGTCTCCAGAAAGGTAGTGAGCATTGATGGATCCATCTCCAGCTCTAGTGGATCCTTACTACCTGAAGTGGAGGCCTCTGTGAAGCTCTTCTTAGCTTCCATGAATGTCACCTTCGTGCACTCCAAATTAAATTCAGGTTCCTTTATAGGAGCCTTGTGAACCCACACACTTTCTTCAGACTGCCTACGTTTGTCATCTCTTGTCGTAATACCTCTTCAGAGCATGATGTTTACATTCGGGTCCTCTTTGCATGGTTCAGACCTCATCATTTGTAGATTCTGAGCCGGGGGAGGCTGGAGTATTCCTTTATCGTGCAACCTTGCTATCAATGTGGGGCAGTCCTCCATCTCATGATCAAACTAGGCAAAATATAAACATGATGCTCTCATCGGATTTGTACAATCGTGGGCATAATGCCCTGACCCTCCAAAATTATAACAAATCAGTTGTCTGCCACCCCTTCCTGGTCCCATTCCACCCTGACCTCATCCATGCCCTTGAAATCCTATGCACGCCATCCCTGTATTTTGATCAAGGGCTCGTGTTTCAGTCTGAACTCTATAGGGAGGAGTCTGATCCATCATCCGTTCATAACTTCTACAAGTGCATTCATCATGGCCTACTGACCTACAGAAATTACAGAACAACTGTTGGGATGTCTGTGTATACTTTTGTAATAGGTGACAGTTATCTGTAGCATGCTTTCCTCCTATCTAACAAATCGTGTACCATAATGCAAGTGTTGCACTTGGCCCTTCCTGTGCCTTCGGTCTCAATGGCATTGGCCCTCCTATTGCTAGGTAGTTTGTGAAGACTGGACAATGGTCCTTGTCGTGCCCCTAGCCCTTGCATTTTATGCACCATACCTCTTTGCGCCCCTCTTGCCTAGTTGTCCTATCTTTTTTCAAGCTCTGCATCTCAAGGCACAAGTTCTGCAACTACGCATGGATCTGTTGAACTCCCAGGTTAAGATCTTGTATCGAGGTTTCATGCAGTCTCATCGCCATCTCTAAGGCTTCGCCCTGAGTGGTTAGCTTCTATTGTGCTAATGCATTATTTAGATGTGGTGTTAGTGATGCTACAATCCACGCATGATGTTGTGCATCTGTCAAGGTCATATTAGCCTCATAGATCTTACCCTTCAATCTCTGATCTAATTTCCAAGGGGTCTCACCTGGAAGCATTGCGATTTCCTTAAACCCAATAATCGATTGTGTTTCTAATTTTGGCCTGCTAAATTCCCTATTTAGTGCAGCTTAGATATCTGTGATCCCTGTGTTTGGATTGTCATTGGAATGCCTAATGTACCATGTTAGTGCGTGATCTTGCAAGGTGCTAACCAGCGTTGCATTCTTGATGTTATCATCTATGACTCCTTATGCTTCTAATATAGCCTTTACCACGAACTGAAATTGGTCCAGATCTTCGTTTCCTACTCCTCTAAATATCGACAAATTTATTGTGCTCACCATATTAAACTGTGGTGGTGGAAGAGGTGGTGTGGGTGAAGAAGGGGGTGAAGATGCTGAAATTGGTGGTGGTGTAGGTGGGGGTGGTATGTGCGGAATTTTCTATCTTATCAGACTTATTGCACTTCTTGGTGAAACTTTCGTGAGCTCTTCCTTACTCTCCCATGGTGCTGAAATCAAGGGACTAGTCTCTAACTCTTCGCTACCTTCATTTCTGTAGATCCTCCCACTTCGCATAGCCCCAAACATCATTTTATTCACATAACCCGCTTTTCACACAGTAGAATTTTAATCCAAGTGTTCAAAGATTTAATGTACTTACCTCGCGGTACTTTAAGGAAACTTTGTTCTACCTCATTGTAGTTGACTAAAGTATCTACCACAAATTCAGTGATAAACCCTCCTATAATTCGATCGAGCCAATGGTCCAGAGCGAGCGATCTTATCTTTTGATGCTTCTACTCTATGCACCAATTCTAGAGTCCACACAATTGGTTTGACAAGCCTATACCTTCCCTGACTGTCTTCTAGCTTTGTGATCCACTCATATAACTCAGAGGGAAAGGATACAAAGAAACTTTTGTGGATTTCCATAAATAAGTAGTGCTCTAACCACTGTTCTTCCAATACTCATGGATTCCTATTTTCCTGTGTCGCGAACTCATGAATGTTTCTATCCAGCCACCCTTCAATTTCTTTCTTTGTTGGATTCTAATGACACGACATCAAACATCCCTTGTGCAGATCATGGTCCCGATAACGGAACCATTTGTTGGCTTATTGGGGCCTAACCCAGGTTCGGAGGTGATTTAGCCAAACAAATCCTGATACTACTGACCCTTTCAGCAAGAGCCCATGGAGCGTGGACTAAGGTCTCACTAGAAGTAGTATGGGAGGGTGATAGGACCATGTTTCTGCACCCTAGGGAGGTCTGATGGGGTCAAGGGGTCCGCAGTTTGACCCTGCGCGCACGTCACTACGCACACTTACCCATACCTTGTAGTTTGTGATCCTTCCTTCACACAACCCTACTCGGGGGCCGAACAATGTTATTACCCAAATCCTTACTAACCATCCAATATTAGTTGATTAACTTGACTTATTTGTATGCTTTCAATTATACTTAACGATTTTCTCAATTCATACAAGTGCACATAGTAAATAAACAATATAATTGCAAGCAATAATAAACAAGTAATAACTCAGAACCAATGCACATAATTAAGATAAAACTTCTCTTTATTATTCTCTTCCTTCGATTACAGACTCAACTCCGCCATGCGCACTCAGCTGCAGGGGTCCGCGCACTCAGCTGCAGACTCTCCTAGGCCTCTGTGTTAGAAAATTGTATATTACGGAGCAATGAAACACATAAAATATTGCAGAAATATAAACACAGAAAACGCATAAAACAAGAGAGACACAGATATACGTGGTTCACTTAGTTTGGGCTACGTCCACCCCGAACAGCCAATCCTTCCTTTCTATTATCCAGCAAAATGAAGAGACACAACCTACAGCAGATCCGTCGTAATATCCTCTGTTTTCTCTCATAGTCTCACCTCTCTACTTCTCGCTCAGAGAATACATATATATTACACAGACTTAATAAAATGTCCTTATACAAAGAGACGGGTTGCCTTCTAGGGAAAAACCCTAAACTAAACATAATTTCTACCATCAGATCATCCACCTAATGAATGGCCCAGATTGACTAGAAATTACTATACTCTTACAAGGCAATTTTACATATGTTTTTAGCTTCGGGGGCGCTGCCCTCGAGCCCCCGGACCCCCCAGATGGGGGGGATCAGCCCCCCCGGACCCCTACGGGGGGGACTAGTCCCCCTCGCACGCCCCCCCCACGTGGAGGGGTGTACAAACTTCCTGGGGTATACATCCGACTGAAACAAAGACCTCTGAACAATCATGCTCCACATCCAACACTCTGCGCACTCAGTTGTAGAGCCTTTTCCTACTACTACGACTCAAGACACTTACGCACTTAGACTCACTCGCTATCCATTGTTAGATTATCACATCCATTTATTCTATTTCTTTTTCTTACAACTTAGAGCCTCGCTCTGTTTATACAATCCCATGGTCCATGAACCATGGGGAGGCCGACACTACCTTCAAAACTTAGGGTAGACAACCCTATGACTTTAACATACATTTCACGCTCTGCACCCGCAATTAGCGGAGTCTTTACAACATTATTTGACCAAAACTTGGGCTTTGAGCCCCAATACATGCCTTGGGGGGATTCCATGCCCAACACGGTTTGAGCTTTTAAATGTTTAAATTAAAGAAAAACCTAGAACCAAAGGAGCGGGGAGTGAAACCTTAAGCTAACAAATCCTTTGACCATAAACAAAAGTAAAATCCAAGGCACATAGACCCAACAATATAAAGATTTGGCACACAATTCACAAAAATCTACAAAACAAAAAAACTAAGAGCAAGCACGCAAGCTCTCCAAAATCCCAAAGTGGAAAATAAAAAAGTAGTATGTCGACACACAGTGAGACTGTAAAATACAAAGTTGGGCCCGAGATCCAAGTTGAGAGGCCACAAACGATGTAGATATGGCCCTATGAAATGGCCACAAACCCAGTGAAAGTCAATGCAGAGACCATGCAAGGGAAAGACTGACGTGAATAGGCACAAAATGGGAAAATGATCCCCATCCCCTCAACAAATCATAGAAATGGCGACAGACCTTGTGACTCAAAACCAACTAGTGACAAGACTGTGAATGAGTGATCCTTGCAAGATATGAACGCTGCAACAGAAGGAGAAAATAGAAAAAATAGCCCCTAAGGAAAGCATTGCAGAACTTCTAAAGATGCCCATAGCAGCAAGAATGGTGATGGGAAAAATATGAATGCAGAAAATCAACTCGCAAGAAGATAGGACCACTGCAAAAAACCCATTCCATTGGGTTGGTCTCATACTCGTGTGACACATAGTTATTCCAATCACTACCACTGTAACCTCTAGGTGCCTATGTATGTCCCCTCCGCTAGCATAGGTGAATCAATATGAATTTGAAGCTCAAACCTCCTCACATATAACACTTCATTTTCACAGCCATCACCAATTGCACTACCCTCGAAATTTTTAACTTTTAATAATATTAAAATTAAAAAATATTAATATTAAAAAATATATAATGCATTACTAAAAACAAAATATATAAATATTAAAGGTTTAATTATATTAACAAGTATTATAAATTAAAGAAATATTAATATTAAAAAATTATAATGCAATTATTAAAAAACAAAATGGATTAAAATACTAAAAATTAATAATATTAATAATAGTAAATAAAATATAAACAAAATGGTAAAAGTTATTAATAACTAATCATATAATAATAAATAATATAATAAAAGAAGGATGTAAAAAGAAAGAAGAAGGAATTAGAGGGAAAAAAAGTTAAGGAATTAGTGTAAAATGTTTAGAATAGGAAAGGAAACTAGGAAGGAATCAAGAAGAAATGAATCTAGAAGTCAAAGTAGGAATCTAATTCCTGCTAATTCTCCAACTATCATTGTTGTTGAAATTGTTAGTTTTTTTCTCAATTTCAATGGTTTCTCTAAATTTTATATGATGGTATGACCAATTTTAGCAAAGATACTAAAATCTTCAATACATATATGATGCTTAGTTTTCTCATAATGTTCAACTAGGTTGAAGAACAAAAACAATTATGTTTGATGTTAACAAAGTGCTCGTGAATTTTAAGTTTTATAGAACTACTAGTTTCAACCACATATAGTTTCACACATGAGCATGTGAAATTTATTATGACCAAATTTTAAGAATTAAATTATAAAAAAAAATAATATTTCAATCTTAATATTTTAATATTTTACCTTTAATAATTTAGCTATATAAAACTTTATATTAGTATTATTAATATTCATGACATTGTTAACATTAATCTTTTACCCCAAATATTAATATTATTAGTAAGATTATTAAATATTAATATTATTAATTCAAAAAAAATTCAATTAGTTTTGTATTTCCTCAAAAATTTAGATTACAACTTCTCTAACATCAACATTCAAAATATTATTTGTCTCAATCTTCCAACGTTGATATCACTGCACTCGCTTGATCTCATTAAGGGAGAAAATGATGTCATTTCTATCTTCATAATTCTCTTTCAGGACTCTACCCAACAGAGTTTACATCTACCAATGGAGGGTGATGGAATTGAGGTACTAATTTTTCCTTCCCCTATTATGACCAAGGTTAGGAACCCAATTAGCAACCTCCTCCATAATCTCATAGTTTGAATATGTCTAGTAGTCACAGGAGGTGTAGGTATCAAGCAGGGGGATTTCCTCATGAATGCTAGGTGCAATTACAAAATGGAGTATGGAAGCATTCTCTTGGGCACATAGCTAGCCTTGTTGGCCCTTGCCACCAACCCCTCCATGGTTATGCAAGTGTTTACTGGGTATCTTCGGCCAAGAGTGTTGAAGTTGGTCAAGAAAGAAAACCACAAACAAATTCAAGTTGAAGCGGGTAAGCCTCACTGGGTCAAGACACAAAAGGAACCATAAGAAGAAGGAAGAGAGAGACAACTTAGGGCTGCACCTAATCGAAGACCAATTAACCTTAGGACTAGAAGGCACCAACCAAGCTAGAGCACCTGATGGCCCTGAAAACCCCAAACACAGGAGACAAAGAACTCCCAAAGAAATTAAGAGAAAGTTCCCATACTGGAGCCACTCGAATGCAAGGAAATGAAAACAAAAAACAGAGTATGAGAGAGGAACTTATATAGAAAAAGCATTTTCCCAAAGTGGCTAAGTCAAGAAGGTTAAAGGCAAGGAGAATATCGTTAAGACTTCGACATGCCCCCACTCAAGCTCTATGGAAACTAAGTGATGCAACACATCGTCTCTGGAGACCATATTTCCAACTCAGTTCCATGAATGAGAGACCCAAGCAAGCAAGTGAAACTGGCATAAGAAATAGTTGGGATGGTTGGCATGCAATCCCTGGGCATTACCTCTAGTCCCCCAAGACTAGTGATCCATTCTCATAATAAATCCAAACATCAAGTCATACCATTATAGAATTTCCTCCATGAACTAGCTTGACATCATTAGACAACCCATAGAATAATTCCATTGGCGATGGGGATGAAAACTTGATGTGAAATAAATTTTGAGCTACAAAAATTCTCATAACAATACAAATAGAGTGTGAAGGGTGATCATTGAAATGAATGGATAGTAAATCTCGCATGCACTATGCATGAGATGGGATGGCCATGCCACCCCCTATTAAATGCAAAGGGAAATTAAAGGGTGTCAAGCTCCCTTGCAAATTCCGTTCCCACATTTTCATCCACCCTGATCAGGGGATTATTATTAATTCAATATTGTTATCGTTAGATTATAAGCATTGTTAATTGTTAATGATTGTAATTCTCTATTTCATCTCTAATTAATTATTATTTATTATTATAATGTTTATTATTTATTATTCCCTTTCCTCTTTTATCCATTAACTATTTGTTCTTATTAAAATAATTATTAATTTTATTCATTAGCTTTCTTCATCTTATACTCAAAATTGTTTCTCCTCCCTTCCCCTTCATACTTTCACTAACATTCATTTTTAAATAGTTACATTTTATTAAATTTAATAAAATTTGGCTCATAATGTTAGTCCCTTAGATTTTTGGGTTCCTTCTCTATTTATTTTCTTGGTTTGATCATATTTTTATCATTCATTTGTCCTAAAGATGAAATACACTTGTTTATTTGAAATGTCGATAGAGAAAATGCCAATATGATAAATCTAGAAGAAGAAATCCTAGCACACACTTTATTCAAAATTGAAAATTAATTTTTAATATTTATCTCTTGCAAAAAGATATTATAAAAGTTCATAATATTTTTGATTCAAACCTTTTAATAAGCATGAAGTATCATGTATATTTATTTTATGTATCTAGTAATTTTAAATGAATAAAATTATTTAAAAATTTCTCAATTTTTGGGTTATTAATCTTCTTTTATTTACATTTTTTTTTTTGTAAATTTCACACTAGTTATCTACTAATATAAAATTCATAACTTTTACAAAATTACCATTCTTTATTTATCTCGTTTAGGAGCCTTGTTATTTTTATGGATTTACATGTCAAAGACTATATAAAACTAGGGAATATCTGGAGCATAAGTTGGCATGGATATGTAGCCAGTCAGTTATCACAACAAAAAACACTTGGACCAATACAAAATGAACAACTAGGGAATAGTAAAATTAACAACAATAGAACAATTATAGACTATTAGCCTTAAACACAATAGACATGACTGATATATATGAGAACAAAAAACTAAAACTGAGGTTTTCTTTGGATAATCTAGTTCATCGAAACCTCTATTTGGACTCCTAAATATAAAATGATGACTAGTGATTAAACAATTGAATTTACTTGAGGAGAGGCATGTGCTAGTGCATTGATGACTCCAGATCCTTTCGGGTGCTCATTTGATGCATTATCTAAGTTTGAGACTATATAATGCTCAATTCTAGATAGTCAAGCTACTATGTTGTCTAAATTATATTCGATGTCTCTCAGAATGCGTTTGATGTCTTCATGGCCAGAAAAACGTTTATAGTTGTCAACCTACTTGTCTTTGATGACCATAGTCATGAGGGTCTCCAATTGGAAGTCAATAGTGATAGTACGTAGGAAATGAAACTTTCTTTTACAAAAATTTCTCAGCTCTAGAGTCCATTTGAGCCTACTTTCTCCAATGTCAAAATTGGAGAAATACCCTCGATCTCTAAATTATTTTTCCTCGAGCTGAAGAATTTCTTTGTGCACCTCCAAAGGTACGACAATGAAATAATTTTCAACCAAATCATCTCCTACGTCGTAAGGAGGAGGGACCTGAAGAGCCTCCTTAGTGACACGATGTAAGAATCCTTGGAGTCGTACGAAATACGCACTTGCAAAACAAAGTGCAAGTCCTCCCTGCCTGGAAACCACTGACTATAGAGAGTGTGTAGAAACCCATCTAGGATACAACAAACAAAGGATATAGTAGGACTATGAAATATGAAATTAAGACATTGGTGAAAACCATATCAAAATCATATGGAAAGGGACCTGAGGTACCATATGCCACATACTTGAACTTGACAAGGATAGGAGATGCCCATTTGTTAGGTCCCTGTAATACTACTAGTGTAACCCCCTATTTTTATTAGTACAACCCCCTTATTATATTGTTGTGCCCATGTGGTCCCCATATTGTTATTATTGTGCCCCATAGAAGCCCACTATTGTTGTTATTGTGCCCTTACATTATTATTGTTATGTCGGCTCTGATTATATTATGACCCCTTAGACTCCTATATGTAGAAAGGAGGTCTTGTCATTTGTATCATCCAAGAATTGTTCATTTGTGTAATGTAAAGGAGGTTACCCCCTTGAAGAGGCTAATTTATAAGGCATTGATCTATCTTTTCTATCTTTTTGTGAGCTGGTTTCATAACATTTGGTATCAGAGCTTAGGATTATTCTAGGGTTTCCTTACTCCAAACAGGTCATCGTGGAATTTTCACTATAACTTTTTTTCTGCGATGTTTCAGAAGTGAAAAAAAAATATAATCTAGAAGAAATCACATGGAACCTCGGGTCTAAATTTCAGATCTTGTCTCACTATCGTTTCAAAGATATAATCTCAGGAAGTTAGAGTTTTTGCAAGCTCCAAAATTTCATCTAAAACAGGCCATCGTGGATGTTTCACTATGACATTTTCACTACGAAGTTTCAAAAGCTAAAAAAAAAAAAACCATTTGAGAAGAAATCGGTCTCAACTGTAGGTCTGAATTTTAGATCTTTTCTCACTATATTTTCAAATATATGATCTGAGGAACTTAGGGTTTTTATAGATTCGCGAATTACATCTTAAACAAGTGACCTTGGGAAAATCGTTATAACTTTCTATCTGAGCATCAAATTGAAATTTCGTAAGAATTTACAAAAAGAGGACGGAATGTAGTTTCCCATTTATATTTTTTAGATCAGAAGGTCAAAACAGTGATACATGGCACTTCATACAAGTTCTCTATTCTTAAAAGGTATATAATTAATTCATCTTGGGAGATTGTACATAACTCTTTCTTGGAGAATCCAATTTCGAGCAGACTGGTGGCATTGGAAAGAGGATGCAGAGGGCTACTGCAGGTCGTGATTTTAGAACTGGAAAATTTGAAATTACAGAGTTATAGTCGTTTCAAGATCGAGCTCCTAAAATTAAGAAAAGAAAATATGAGGAAGTTTGATAGTAAGGATCCGGTAAATTGGATACTACAGATGGAGCAATATCTTGATCTACATGAGGTTCAGCTATTATAAAAGGTACGTATTGCATCTTCATATTTAGAACCGGATCAATTTTTATGGTATAAAGGGCTGTGTTCTCATAAAGAACTTATCACTTGGTCAATTTTCACGGAAGAAATGATAACACATTATGAGGATACAAAGAGTAGCACCTTCTTTAGCTAATTGATAAATCTTAAACAAAAGGGTTCAATGGTAGAGCACATTGAGGATTTCAAAAAATTGAATATAAGGGTAAATGATATTCTAGAGAATAAAATGATTGATGTCTTCATAGGGACTTTAAAGGATAACATTCAACATGAGGTTTGTCTTTGGGAACCTGATTCATTGGAGAAGGCATTCAGATTGGAAAGAAAAATTGAAAGCGAAATTATGGAAACAAGGAATCATATCACTCACAACTATAAATATGGAAGTGTTTTTTCTTCTAGCCTTCCACAACCTACAAGATTTACACGACAACAATTGGAAGAAAAAAGAGAAAAAAGACTTTGTTACATTTGTGATAGCAAATACACTAAAGGTCATAAGTGTGCTGAGAAGAAATTATTTTACATAGATTGTGAAGAGGAGGAAGAAAATGATCAAGAAACATCAAAAGAAGAGGATATACACCAAGAACCAACCCCAGAGAAAGAAGAAATGAATCCAAACATATCTTTTAAAGCAATGGAAAGAATTACCACTCCTCAAACTCTCAAGATAGAAGAACATATCAAGAAGAAAAAGGTTCTAGAAGTGGAATATCACATCGAGAAAGAAGAAATCAATCCGACCATATATTGCATTGCATTGGCCGGAATTACCACTCCTCAAACTATTAAGATAGAAGGACATATCAGGAAGAAAAAGGTAATATTGTTGATTGATTCAGGCAGTACGCATAATTTTATTCATTGTAAGATAGCCAAGGAATTGAATTGCTTCCTATATCCAGCACCAGAGTGTCAAGTGATGATTGCAAGTGGAGGAACCATAAATTGCTCTAGAAAGTGCCATAATATCAAGTTATCGATGGGAGAATATGTATTGAATAGCTGAATTCTTTCCATTCCAATGGGTGGTGTTGATGTTGTACTAGGAGTCCAATGGCTACAATCCCTGGGTACAATAGCTTTTAATTTTCAAGAAATTTTCATGAAATTTTCTTCAAAAGGAAAGGAAGTTGAAATAAGGGGTATCACAGGGAAACCAGGAAATATAATCAGCTTTAACAGACTGATAAAGCTTCTAAAGAAAGAAAAATGAGGCATAATTGCACAATTATGTTCGCTAGAGTTTCCCACATCAGAATCATCTATTTCTCTAGATCTCCAAAAAGTATTGGACAATATTTCCAAGGTATTAGAGACTCCCAAAGGCTTCCCACCTATTCGTGATCATGATCACTGTATTCATTTCATTCGAGGAAGTGTTCCTCCAAACATTAGGCCTTACTGATCTCCCTATGCCCAAAAGAGTGAAATTGAACGTATGATTGCAGAAATGCTAGAGGCTGGTATAATTCAATCTAATCAAAGTTCTTTCTTTGCTCTAGTAATATTGATGCACAAGAAGGATGGGTCATGGCACATGTGTCTGGATTATAGGGAGCTCAATAAGCTCACTATTAAAGATAAATTACCCATTCATGTCATTGATGAATTATTGGATGAATTGCATGGATCAATTTACTTCACTAAGTTTGATCTTTGTTTTTTTCAGGATATCATCAAATCAAAATGAAGACTGAAGACATTCTGAAAATGACATTTAGAACTCATGAGGGTCATTATGAATTTTTGGTCATGCCTTTTGGCCTTACCAATGCACCTTCTACATTTCAAGGTTTGATGAATCCCATTTTCAAACCCTTCCTTAGAAAATTTGTGTTAGTATTTTTTGATGATATACTAATCTACAACAAGTCTTGGAAGGATCATGTTCAACATGTTGACAGGGTGCTCAAACTATTGGGGGAGAAATAATTATATCAAAAAACTTCTAAATGTTTCTTTGGAGTACAAGAGGTGGAATATCTAAGTCATATTGTATCTCATGAAGGTGTTAAGGTAGACCCTAGTAAAATTAAAACCATTAAGGAATGGAAAATCCCCACATCCATAATGCATCTACGAGGATTTCTTAGGTTGATAGGGTATTATTTCAAGTTTGTTAAGAATTATGGGAGAATAGGAGCACCTCTAACAACATTATTAAAGAAATATGCATTCTCATGGACTCCGGAAGCAACGAAGGCCTTTGAAGATCTTAAAGAGGAAATGTGCCAAGCACCAGCCTTAGCTACACTGGAGTTCACAAAAATCTTTATTGTGGAATGTGATGCCTCAGGAAATGGAATTGGTGTTGTTTTAATGCAGGAACAAAGACCCATTGCTTTCGAAAGTTGTCCAATCAAAGGAAAGTATTTACACAAAGCTATTTATGAGAAGGAAATGATGCACTTAAGAAATGGTGACCCTACCTAATGGGAAGACATTTCAAGGTAAAACCAGATCATGATAGTCTTAAATACTTTTTGGAATAAACATTACCTTTAGAAGAGCAGCAAAAATAGGTCACAAAGATGTTGGGCTATGACTTTGAAATCATCTACAAAAAAGGGAAGCAAAATGTTGTGGCAGATGCACTCTCAAGAAAAGATGAGGATGTGCAAGCATTTCTTTGCGCCATTTCTATTATCCAATCAGATTGGATAAACGAAGCAAGGGATGAATGGAATAATGATGAGGAAGTGTGGGCACTCATTCAAAAGAGACAAGAAGATCCCAGTACATCTGATATATTTAGCTAGAAAAACGATTCGTTATGGTACAAGGATCGATTATACCTATGTAATAATTCCCAACTCAAAACAAAAGATTCTTAGGGAATTGCACACCTCTCCCTTAGGAGGGCATTCAGGATTTCTAAAAACCTACCACAGGGTTAAGAAGGATTTTTTTGGGATGGCCTTAAATCAAATATTCAAACGTTTGTGGCAGAATGTTTGGTTTGCCAACAAAATAAAGTTGAAACAATTAAGACCTCAGGACTATTACAACCCTTATTTATTCCAAGCCAACATTGGGAGGAGATTTCAATGGATTTTATCATAGGTTTACCTAATTCTGAAGGAAAAAGTGTTATCATGGTGGTAGTTGACAAACATACCAAGTATGCACACTTTTGTGCATTATCTCATCCATTTAAAGTGAGTATAGTTTCTATTACATTTATGGAAATAATTCAAAAGCTACATGGAAACCCAAAGATTATTATAAGCGACAAAGATCCCATTTTCACTGGAAATTTTTGGAAAAATTATTTTCTTGTCTTGGGACTCAGTTAGCTCATAGCTCATCTTATCATCTTAAATCTAATGGGAAAACTGAGATAGTAAACAAATGTTTGGAAAGATATCTTCATTGCTTTGTATCTGATAAAACAAACACAATGGGTCAGATGGTTGCCTTTGGCTGAATGGTGGTGTAACACTTCCTTCCATATTGCAACAAAAATGACCCCATTTATGGAATTTTATGGATATCATCCACCATCCATCACATCATATTTCAGAGAAAATTTTAAGGTTCAAGCAATGGAAGATCACATCGAGCATCAACAACAATTTCTCCAACTCTTAAAGGATAACCTTACGTTGGCGCAGAATAGAATGAAACAAAAAGCAAATCAACATCGCAGTGAAATAAGCTTTGGTTTAGGTGATTGGGTATTCCTACGGCTACAACCATATAAACAAATGTCCCTCAAGCAAGCTAAGAAGGATAATAAATTATCACCAAAGTATTATGGTCTGTACAAGGTGTCGCAAAAGAAAGGTACTATGGCATACAAATTGGAACTTCCTGCAGCTTCTCGAGTGCACCCAGTTTTCCATGTTTCATGCTTAAAGAAGGTTATAGGTGACAAGATTCCAGTTCAAACAATATTTCTAGAACTTGATGAGGATGGAAAAATCATATTGGAACCTGAAGCATTCAAAGAAACAATAACTCAACAGCTACGAAATCAATCAATTTCAGAGTATCTCATCAAGTGGAAGAACTTACCTGTTGAAGATTCCACATGGGAGGATGAGAATTTTATACAAAAGCACCCAGAACTACTCAAGTGTTGAGGAAAACACTTTTTTGAAGAAGAGGGGCATGTTAGGTCCCTATAATACTAGTGATTCCCCCATTACTATTATCATTGTATCCCTTATTGTTATTGTTGTGCCCCTATTGTCCCCATATTGTTATTATTGTGCCCCATAGAATCCCACTATTGTTATTTTTGTGCCTTTATATTATTGTTAGTTCAGCTTGGTTATATTGTGACCCCTTAGACTCCTATATATAGAAAGGAGGTTTTGTCATTTGTATCATCGAAGAATTGTTCATTTGTGTAATGTAAAGGAGATTGCCCCCTCGAAGAGACTGGATTCTAAGGCGTTGATCTATCTTTTTATTTTTTTGTGAGATGGTTTCCTAACACTAGACAATCAAGCTATTACTAGTTGTAGCCATCTAGTTGTGTAAGGGAGAAGTGTGTTGGTTTGGAGTGAAGCCTAAAGGGAAGAGTCTTTAAACTATTGTTGTTTGAAGCCATCATGAAGTGCTATCAGAAGTGTGTGAACGTGGTCTTGTCAGAGGAAGACTACGACGTCAAGACGAATGGTTGTAATCTCTCTTTGATATTAATATATGCAACTATCGATTGATTTCCTACATGTTTTGTAATATTACATATTCATGTCTTAATGCTTCTTGACTCATTAAGTAAGTTGAATTGCAATTTTTCTATTATTATTTTTGTGTGTTGTTGTTGTTTACTTGTTTCAGGAGCTTGAAGAAGGAAGCGAGAGATTGCAGGAGCAAGCAAGCGAGGACATCATCAAGCAGGATAAGCGACCAAGAGGTAGGCCCTATTGATTGATTCTAATCTAAGGAAATATTCCATAGAATGTATATGTTGTGGATAGACCCATTATCGGGCTAAAGGAATTTGTTCGCTTCCACACTTATAATTTACTTCACCACAAGAGGTGCTAAGGGCCCTTCCCATTTCTTGGGTGGCTTGTGAGATCGCGACAGCAGGAAGCAACGTAGTAGGTACTGCTTTGAGTTCTTTAAGAATTAGATTCTGCTGATGTTTCAATTTTCTAAACTCGTGAAAGGTGATGTTTGCCCTAGTTTTCTTCATATCATCAACAATATTATATTCCATTTCGTTAGAAACTATCAGAGTTTTAGATGAAGGTGAAGAATCCAATTGAGTAGGAGTAGTTTGAGTGGATTTTGGTGAATATTTCTTACATGTTGCTTTGTCCCTGGGAGGTGGAATTGAAGCCTTCTTCTTTGAATTTGTTTGTGACAAATCAATAGGGTTTTTACTTCGGGTAGCGAGAGGGAATGCTTCTTGAGTTTCCTCATTGGGGAGGATAAAATCCCACACTCCTTGTAACTCTGCCACTTCTTCATCATCCGTTTTTTCTTCATTTGTTGAAACTTCATCCACCTCTCCATTTGATTCGGCATTTGATATACCATTTGGAGGTTTAGGATTAACAGGGGAATTCCTTTTAAATGGTCTAAAAGATTTCTTAGAGGAAGTCTCTTCTACTTGCTTTTTGATGTCAACCAATTTGTTAGACATGGTCTTGAGGACTTTTTGTAACCCTTCAAGATCAAAAGGATCTTTTGGTGGTTTCTTCTTGGAGTCATCCCTAAAAGTCACTTTCTTAGATTTTCGTTCTTCAAATGTGTTTTTATTTTCCATAGCTAGAATGTGTTTTTCCAGAGTTATTGCTTCTTTTATATTTTCTCCTGAAGTTGGTTTGGCAGCTCTATCAACGAAAATAGTTGTGTTTGAAGGTAGAGCAGAAATATACCACTCATTTTGGACCCCATCGTTGGGTTTAAACGTTGTTGATATCTTGTTCAATAGTTTATTGAAGCAAGAGTTGAAGTCCTTAACGGGTTCTTTCGGTTCGACTTTCAAATTGGAGAGATCATTGATTATTGTAGTAGTGGATCTATCATCTCCAAATTTAGTTTATAAATTCCCTTTGAAAGCATCCCAACTATTAATAGAACTTGATGGTAATGAGAAGTACGATGATCCTGCTACTTCATGTAAAGTATATGGAAATAATCTTACAATTGCGTCTTCTTCCACTACTTCATTCAAGTTAATGGACAACATGAAATTGTTTATATGTTCCTTAGCTAATAGGCCATTATCAGGATTGAATTTGGGTAACCATTTCTCTAGATGAGTTGGCAATTGATGTAAAGGCCCAACCATCCAGCAGCTCCTAGGTTTGTCCATGGCCTTGGAGGATTTTGTGCCATTGCTGGTATGTAAGTAGTAGAAGGTGTAGCAGTGGTTGAAGGTGATTGGGTAGAGGAAGATGTAGTTCTTGTACCTATGTGAATCACTATCTGGAGTGGTGAGGTGGATGACTAATCTTGTGGTGGTATAGATGGAATGGACGAAGATGAATATTGAGTTGATGAAAGAACCTCACAGTGAGATTCAGATGGTGTTTTCTTAGCTTTCTTATGGCTTGCCAGAGGGAATTCAAATAAAGGGATTCCAAGATTTTCACTCTGTGCTCTAGTTAATCGTTGAGATGGGGTAAACTGAGAGGTAAGGCTATCTTGCGATAACTCAGATTCTTCTTGAGATAATGAAATCCCTTGTAACTTATGAATCAAAGATTAGAATTTGGGGGCTTCAATAGAAGAAGAATTGTTTGGATTTTTTGGGATTTCAACAGTGGGTTCTGTAATTTTATTTGCAACTTCTCACTTAGGATTATGGGATTTGGAATGCTTTCGAGAAGTTGGAGGTGATGGTGAAGGAGTTTTACTCTTGGAATGACTTGTTGATTTGGATTTACTTGCCATTCATACTCAGGCCCTCCTTCTAACGCCAAAATGTTGAAGCCTTGAAAATCACTGCTTCAACATGGGGGAAAACCACTCGGTCCGGACCTTGGTTGGCAGCTCCTTTTCCATTTGGTGTAGTGGCTCCAACTGGGGATAATGGGACTAATTTCCCAATCTAATTTACAATAGTGCTGACGGGGTGATATGTGATATTTTGGAGTAATATTTAAGATAAAAATAATCTAATATGAACTAATAATCACGTGCATTTTATTCTAATTTAAACACTATTTAATTATAAATATACCCGGGAATAAATTGATGTGATCTACAATAATGTCCAAAAGAAATTGATAATAAAGATCATTCAATTGCAATGAGAAATGAATTCGTTTAACAATAATCGTTTCGTATAAAAAGTTAGCTGAAACAATTGTGAAAGATATAACGCACAAGAAGTTATTCATGTATTTAGCATAAAATATAGGCCATCATCATACAGAAGTGAAATAATGCTAACCAGGATTCAAACTTTCATACATAAACAACTTGAAGAGAAATTATTCCTTGATACATAAGTAAAAAGAATTATGAGATAAAAATACCATTTATAATACGTCCCACTCATGTGCTTCAGCAATATTGACATACTTTCAATCCATTCAACACCATCTAAGAGTACAAAAGTGCAATTTTAGTAGAAGATGTTAGATCAGATAAAAATAAATCTTGTTCCATTAATTTCTCCAGAACTTCCTCAAAGGGACAGAAGTGCATGTTTTAAAGATTTTTTTTGATAAAATTTTTGTACCCCTCTCTAAATGCATGAGAGGGGTTTAAATACTAAACTATAAAACTAAAAATAGATTATTACAAAAATATTTGAGGAGGTTTAAACAACCTTCCTCAAACTATGCAAAATAAAAACAAAAATAGAAATGAGCATAGTGACTAATTGTTCTGCATTTGATCCTTTAGATCGCAAATGTCCAGCATGGGTTTGAGTTGTGTCGGTTGGTCAATTTCAGCTTTCAACTGCCCACTGAACATGGCATCAGTCAACATTGGCACCATTTTCTCCGTAGAAGTGGTTAGGCATCATAGGGTCATCCATTGGTTGTGAGTTTTCACTAAATGTTGCCAATATGCTTCCCAGTTTAACCTGGTTGTTTACCTAATTGCTTCTGCTTTTTCTTCTGTTTCTTGTCTCCACTGTAGCTGAAGTTGTTTTACATTAGGAAGAAAACTTGGAATGGATTCTGCCACAAGGTTAGTGCTATGTAAATTTTCATTAATATTTTCGATAACACTATTTGTTTCTACTTCCGCGTTGTTGTTGCCTTTTCTGCCTCTTTAAGCCGAGAATCCCAGTTTGAAAATAAGATTTCTTTATGTGACTCCTCTAGTTTAGGAAAGTCAGCTTTTCTCCCGTCTTCTGAATTTTTCCTGGTGATGAAGTCGGAGACCTTTTTTAAGATTTCATCATATTCAAGTCTCATTTCCATGATTTGACTTGTCAATTTATTTTTGGTTTCCCAATAAGAATTCCATTATGAAATATTCTAGCATAATAGTTCTTTTTGGTGCATCATTTGAGAGTTAAGGCTGAGTGCTTCAGTAATAAACTGATCAATTTCTGGATCATCTTTATGTAGATCATTTATTCCTTGTATTTGCACTTCTTTTTCTACTAATTTGGCTTGATGTTTTATTTGCATCTGCTCAAACTCTTGTTGAAGCTTAGCTAACTGTGTCTCTACTTGCTGGTCAGATTTTGCTTGTTGTAGTTGTTATTCAAATGACATAATTTTATCTTCTTTTTCCTTAAGCAACATTTGCACCTCTATTTCTTTATCGATGGTCGTTGTAGCATAGGTACCTACAAACTTTGACAATCTAGTATGGTTGGTGGACGAGTCGATGGATAATTCTTTCCAGACAACATCCATCGATTCATTATCAGGGGTAATAATAGTTGTAGAATCCAATTTCATTTTCTTCCTTTGTCTTTTAACAACGACTTTGTGTTGTGGGCTATAAAACACATCTAGAGGGGGAATCTCCTCTATTCTCAAAGCAATTTCAGAGGTGGGGGTAATAGGGATGTGCTCTACATCTTGAGTATTTACAATCTCCTCTACTATAATTTCTTGAGTTGTTTTCTATTGTGGAGTTTGCAACTCTGGCATTTGTTCCTCTGTATGGAGCCTTTTATTAAAGTTGTCCCATTCTTCCTCTAAATCAATCACCAGGGGTTTTATTGGCTGTGTGGAGGTGGCATGGATTTCAACATGTTTGTTAGCTGAAGTTTTCTTAGCTGTCTTCTCTATAGATTGGGCTATATCTTTTTCCGACTCCCTGCTTCTGGTTTTTACATTTTGTGATAACTTCTCCAACTCCCTAGTATATTTCTCTTGGGATTCTACTCCAGAATCAGTTTTAGAATTTTCTTTGGAATCTACTTCTAGACTTACACTGGGAGTAGGCTCCCTTATTGGTTTAATCAATAATTGGTCCAATGGGACCTTTGTTAGCCTCTTTTCTTTGTACTCAGAAAAGGTTTCAAAATATTCACAATCAAAAAGTAATTGTGCCATATGCTTCACCTCTGTGAACGTGTTATTCTACAAAAAGATGTCATCAAATACATCTTCCTCATTACCGAATACTTTTATTTTTACCATGGTGGTAAAGTCTTTAATAGTGCCGAATGGGTCATATTGCCTTCTAGGGAATTTAGGTAATTGTAGAGATAACATAATCGTAGAGATAACATAATCTCTACTTCTTTAAATGCATGCCCCAGGTCGTGCAATGCAAATGCTCCACACTATAAAGGGAGTGTAGGCAAAATGGCCTTTTTTGCTTCCTTTAATGTTTTTCTCATCCCTCCCTCACTAGCTATTTGATAGGCTGTCTCTCTCGCCATTAGTTTGTTCGGAACATAGTATGGGAGGACATGGGGGGAAGGTAATGCTGCCAAATACCCTGATATACATAAATGTTTCCTCCCCAAACCATCTGGCCACTGGGAGGATATCTACCTCAGCTTCTTGGGAAAGCCTGAGAGCATCTCGGTTATAAAGTCGTTTGTGGATAGGGAGCATAACTCCATGACAAATTTTGAAAAAATGTGGTTGAAAGTTAGATTCCCACATGTCGTTATGGTATATGTGAATGGAAATTGGATTTTGGATAGTCCACTTCCATCCCATGACAGGAAATTTCGAACGGAAAAAAATTGCATCCATTACATATGTGCTCATAAAAAATGGAGGGTAAACCCTCGAAGCAACACTTATTTTCCTTTTATACTCCATTATTGTTCTTGCTAAATTTTCAGACAAAATTTGTGCCCAAATCATTATAGTTGCATTTACAGCTACATCTATTAATGGAAATCATTTAGAGGAGAATTTAGTACTATCGGGTTTGCCAAATAGTCTACATAACATGGCCACTGCAAAACTATGAAGGGGGCAAATAGACGTAGTAGAGTACATACCATTCTTGTCTTTCTTTAATTTTCCCTCATTATTTGACTAGGTCTGGGTGCAGTCTGATGGGTCCTCGTTCTCTTTGGAAAAATTCTTGATGATTTTCTTGTAGATAACTTGCGGCTCTGGGAGGTGGTACATAAGTTGTAGGTTGTTTGGAATAAAATATACCATAACCTCTTGGCTTCTTGTCTTGAATTCTCTATCTAAGATGTCAGCTTCATCAATAACCCATTTAACCATGTCTGTATAAGGGATTATCTTCGGGCATGCAGTGATGCGATGAAAAAATGAGCATGTTGTCTCAAACATGGAAGTGTCTAAGGAATCACGTTTGTCAATTGTAACCTTTATTTCCAGAATCCTTGGTTGCTCTTCCTCCAATATATTATACATGGCTTCCCATGTAGAAATTCCTCCCTCTATATTGCATGTAGTATCCATAAATACAGGAGTCATTTCTGACTTCTCAGAGATGACTGCCTTGCCTTTCTTCACCATTGCTCCCAACGATTTTCTTTGTGGATTTTCCCTGAAAGTGAAGAACAACAACTATCGAATACACAAAGATGACAATGAATGTGAAATGAAATAATGTGGATAACTTGTAAAGGTGATAAAAGGAGTTTTATTCAAACACACGTAAGAAGATATCATATCACGTTAAATGGATTTTCACACATAAATGCAGTTAAATCTTACTAAATGCCCACTAATGCTTCGCTATCCCTTAGTTTTAATGCTCCTAAATGTCTGCATCATAAGTCAGGAAGAAACTTCTAGGGTGGAGAGCCTTTGAATTGCGATAATGCTGATTTTGTGATTTGCGAAGCAATATCGCAGATCGCAATATCGCATTGTGCCTTTTCACTTTTCTTACCTTCCCTTATGTTTTTGCGAGATGTGAGATGTGAGCCACTCATTTATTACCTCAAAGCATAGCTACTTGTCAATTTTTTCCAATGTAAAGACCTTTTTAATGAGTGGTGGACCTAAACGTTTGTTTGTGATGTATCAAAGGAGTGGGTCCAAGTCTTGATCGCATTTCACAATATCGACTGATGGTAAGTTTGTGGTACTCTTTTAAATGCTCGAAATGTGATGCGATAAAGGTTACAATGCCATGGCAATTTCACATCTTGCTTGTTTTGAGATAACCTTTTAAGGTGGTCTCTTCATAAATAGCGGTATGCGATGCGAGACTTGTTTTTGAAGAGAAAAGCTTTAGGATATAGTTTATATCAAAAAATATGATGTATAAAGCATAGGGTCCTCTTTTAGTCGTTTTTCACTTGATTTGGTGGGTTAGCAAGGTTTTTTATGATGCTTAATCATGCGATATGCGAGAAGGAAAGCATTTAGTAGTTCTTTTGAAAAAGGGGGTTTGATTGATATCTTGTTTTATTCCAAAATTAAATAAGAAAAATGCCTAAATGCTAAATTTATTGTTGGAGGGATTGTTTAAAGGGTCCCCATTTATTAATGTAATATTAACTACTACTATTAATAAATGGGGCCGTGTTGAATAGAAAAACACCACCCACCTATCCTACTTGGACCCCCACAACTATCTCTTTCATTTTTTCAATTTCCTTAATTATAGCATAATTTACTATTTTTAGCAGTTTTTTGGGTCTTGAACTTCTTGAGCTGTTTTGAGGTCCTAAACGATGTTTTTTGAGAAAACTAGGAGGAACATGGATATTTGGAGAAAAGATTCTCTTCTGAAAGTTGTATTCCTTGGATAGATCTTTCTAATGAGGTATTGTGTGCATCAAATGGAGACCGTATGCCAAAGTTACAACATCAGAAGTTGATCTACCAATTTACCCAAAATGAGGCCCATATTTTGGCGCTTCATCTCCTAGGGTTGGGGTTTTGGATGTTTAGGGTTTTCCATTGTTTCTCAACAATAAATAGGCCTTTGAGCCTCATTTTAAGACAGTTCATAGGCATGTTTCCGCCACATATCTTCTCAGAGATAGGCTACCATTGCTTGAGCTAGTTTATTTCCATTTCTGTTTGTAAGCATATTTTAGTATTTTACATTAATGATATGAAGTATTATTTATGTTGCATCTCTGTATTTATAGTTATCTTTGTAATTTTTTGTGTTCTTGTCTAAATCTAGATCAGTGGTATTAGAGTGGTCTTCTCTTTCTCTATTTTTCTTTGCATGTCCCCAGTGAGGTTGGGATATAAGGAGTTAGGGCTCGAGTGACAAAGGAACGCGATGATGGAAAAATTTTCCCAAATCCTTTAGCGGCTACCCAGGGGTGATGCATCTACTTTCAATAGCTACTCTGGAAACACCACACCCTTTAAAGTACAAGTTAACTTTGAAATCCCCATATTCGAGGGTCAAATAGACATAGATGCCATAGATAAATGGTTAAATATGCTAGAAGGTTATTTTTTTGTTCAAGATTTTTCCAGTCGGGAAAAGATCACTTTCGCACTTCTCAAAGCATCCCCCCACGTCAAGGACTAGTGGAAACCTACTGTGAGCAGAAGGATGAAAGTATGGGCTCACTATTTTAACTGCACCCACTTGGAATTCATTCTGGGATGCCATCAAGGAGTAGCACTACCTTGTCAAGAGCTATGAGGACAAATACATAAAGTGGAGCATGCTATGGTAGGGAAGGAACCAAGATGTACTAGAGTTCACAAATATTTTTCATACCCTTCGTACAAAGTTGGGTATCAAAGATTATGAACTGCATTTGGTACTTAAATACCATGGCTGCCTACATAGATACATCTAGGACAACATGGAGTTCCTGAACATCTCCTCACTTGGCACAGCATACCAATACGCTATCAATATCGAGCAGAAGTTTAAACAAAAGAAGCGAGACTTTGGAGCTGCGAATCCGAAGAACAAAGGACAAAGCAAAGCTGGGGTGACCCAAGAGACTCGTCGAAGCTGCAAGAAAAGAACAACACCACAAAGTCAAAAAAGGACACTAGAAAGTGGTGTGAGTTCCATAAGAGCCCCACTCATAACACAAGTGTCAGACTAAGCAGTCATTGGTGGCCGAGTTGAAGATTTCAAAACCTGATGCATGTTCCGACCCTGAGTCAAAACCTGACAAGGGGAATGACAAAGGGAAGAAAATCATTGATGCAGAGCCCAGCGCCACTGTTTCCACCACCAAGGGTACCCAAAGAATGAGCTTGAAGATCCAGAGGAGGGGGAGTGTCTTTTCCACTCACAGATGTGGGTGAAGGGTTCACCGTTGTAATTCATTGTCGATAGTGGCAGCCAAAAGAACCTCATTTCAGTAGAGGTCGTGAAGCATTTGGGACTCCAAACCATACCACACCAGCAACTGCACAGCATCGGGTGGCTTCACCAAGGACAATATCTTTGAGTTCGCCAGCAGTGCCACCTTCCCTACAACATCAATCCCTTCACAAATGAGGTATTATGTGATGTTGCACCTCTTGATATTTGTGATGTATTATTAGGCCAACCATACATGTGGAAGCGACATGTTGTCTATGAGTCCAGGCCTCGAGCTGTTATTATTTATTTGTTTAATATATTATATAGGATACTAGAGGTAGCCCCACCTACTGCCACTTCTTTGATCTCTGCTAAGAAACGCAGTAAGATCATCTCCTGGACTAGGAAATTTATTTTCTTTCTGGTATGCCCTAAAATTAAGGGGAAGATCATAACCACATCCATGGCCCCCAGGAAGGGTTCCTCCATGCAGCAAAAGTAGGTGGATATGGTCATGAAAGAAGACAAGGACATCTTCTCCTCACCCATAGGGGTATCATTGCATTGTTTGTTGGTTTGTTGGGGCCTGACCCAGGTTCGGAGTTAATTAGCCAAACAAATCCTTGTACTACTGGCCCTTTTGGCAATAGTCCATGGAGCGCAGACTGAGGTCTCACCCGAAGCAGTATGGGGGGGTGCTGGAACCAGGTTTCTGCACCCTTGAGATGTCTAAGGGTTTGGTTTAGTCCAACTGCTCATCCCTGCGCACAGGTTGCTTGATGGACTTCCCTGGCCTTTGCACCCTAATATAATTACCTTCGCACATCCCTAACTAGGGGTTGTGGAGCTTTCGCGATACTGGAGCAGCGCTCTGTGCTATTTCCCTAAGTCACACCTGATATCTTCCCTATCTTCCTTCACCAGTTAGTTACCTTTGCATAAATAGAAGCTTTTTGATATATTTAATTATACATCATACACATATAAGTTCACGTAACAAATAAATAATACACTTGCAATTTATACCCAATAATACATTTAAACAAGAAAAGATACACATAAATATGGTAAACTTCTCTTTATTAATTATTCCAATGGTTACAGACTCGACCTGCCCTACGCACTCAACTCCAGGGGTCTGTGCACTCAGCTGCAAACTACTAGGCCTCTATGCACTCAGCTGCAGAGCCTTCTCCTACTCTATGACCCAAAGACACACTTTACACTTTGACTCAAGCTCTTAGACTCATCATGCTTCTATTATTTTCCTTATCTATATGCTATCTTCTACATTAGATCCTCGCTCTACTTATAAAATCCCATGGTCTGCAGACCATGGGTAGGTGTATCAAGCCGACATTATATTACAAAAAAGAGGGCAGACAACCCTGTGACTCTATTATGAATTTGCACTCCGTGCCCACAATTCACAGAGAGTTTATAAAGGATTTGGTCAAAACTTAGGTTTTGAGCCCCAAAACATGCCTTGGGGGGATTCCATACCCAACAATACCCCAACACAAACATCATGACTCGCCCTCGAGTCACTCTATCACCGTGGAGATCTTCGCGCGGATTCCCTCCAACTCTGTTCGAACTGCTGCAAGGTTCAAAGCGCACTGAGCAGCTGCCTGCTAGATCTCCTGTACGCGTTGTTCCAAGACTAGGGTGTCGAAATTGCTTTCCTGCATTTGTTCCTGTGTCCCCTGCATTTGTTTACAGTCATGCACCTTCATCTGGATACTTGGAGCATGAAGATTGTGCTTCTTCTGGCTAGTCAGGTAGCTAGGCCACCCGTATAGGGCTTCAATCAGCTGCCATTCACTTTAACTGGGAAAGGCTCTCCATTTATGTTATATGGGAATAATGTCCACTCAGATGCTGCTATTCCCACTAAGATGGGTGGCTATCTTAAAAAAAACAATCAAAGTCTACTATTGATTCCTTTATGAAAATAGATGCGAGGAGAACCAAGAGGGCCAACCTGAGTCTTGTGCTCGATTTCCTCTCCTTCTCGATAGAGTTGTGCCGCTTCTTCTTTGTTTGCTCAGCTTCAAAAGGACCTGTGGAATCACAACCACATACTACTATGCAAGAAACAAGGATCTAAATTCATAAATAATGCAGGATCATATGTGAATTAACCATATACAAGCATATATAAACAAGTACACAAGAATATGGAAGGAAACAAGAATAACTTTATTCAGATGAAAAGTAGCAAGAAGATTACAACCATGTGCTCTGACCCAGCATCATCCTCCAGCTAAGAAG
>APFE030209668.1:114152-158163 GCA_000404065.3 Pinus taeda
ATGCTCAGTTTCAATTGGTCTTCAAGGATGACGATGAAGATGAGGAACAGCCAAGTCCAAGGGAGGAGTCATTGTCCAGCAAATGAAGCAGCGATGGAGTTGCTACAATCATTCTCCAAGTGGGAGATTGTTGTGTGTGGAGCATGATTGTTCAGAGGTCTTTGTTTCAGCCGGATGTATACCCCAGGAAGTTTTGTACACCCCTCCACGCGGGGGGGCGCAGGGGAGACTGTGAGAGAAAACAGAGGATATTACAGTGGCTTTGCTGTAGGTTGTGTCTCTTCATTTTGCTGGATAATAGAAGAGGACTGGCTGTTCGAGGTGGACGTAGCCCAAACTGGGTGAACCACGTATATCTGTGTCTCTCTTGTTTTGTGCGTTTTCTATGTTTATATTTCTGCAATATTTTATGTGTTCTATTGCTCCATAATATATAATTTTCTAACACAAACATTGTCGAAATAGAAGAAGGAGCTTCTGCTATTGCCGTGTCGGGTGACACAGTCCTTGATGTTGACGGTTGTTAAGACATATTAAGTCTATCCAAAAGATTCCTCAGCGATTATTCAGGAACTTCCGATGGTGGGTGAATATTCTCTGATGAAGAAGGATAAAGGGCGATCCCAGCTCCAAGTTACGTTGGAGTGCTAGATGGAGGATCCTCCACAATCTCTTCTATGGCAATCAATCCAGGATGAAGAGGCAGATCGTCAGGTCCGTAAAATATTTATGGTGCCGAAGAAGATGTAAGTTCGGCAGCAGCAGACGGTTGGGGAGTAACACCTTCCGAATCGGCCATAGACGGGACTGGTTCAGGAATAGAAGTGTTAACCGTCACACTGGGATCAGTTGTAATGTCCTTTTGCTATTGCAAAATTTCTTTTGTAGAGGCAAAGGTTCCATAAATGTTCGGAGTAACCGGAGTCTCTGAGGATGTTGGAGTGCTTGCTCCAACCAACCTAGCGAACTTTGACCCAGTTAAACGAGTTCGCTTCGTCCGGAATGGCTTCGCTTCCGGAGTCAACAATGGTTGACTCGTAAGTCTCTGCGAACGATGGGGTTTTGATTGAATTTCTTCCACGATTGTAGATTACTTGATCAACTCAAAATAAAGGGAAAAATGTTTTTTCGAATTAAATGAATTTTAGATGCTTGGACACAACTTGTTTTTTCAATTTTAAAGAGTCGAGAAAAAACAAAATATGACTCTAGTCGTCTTCGATTTTTATTGAGCTTGAAGTGACAAGTGCTCAAAGGACCTTTTCCTTTAAGGAGTCTGAAAAGGATAAAAATGGACTTCTCTGGAGATCTAGGCAGAGAGGATTACCAAACCAATAGTAAAACTGCAAAATAATTTTTACGGTACGATAGTCAATCTTCCCGAATGCTGTGTTCGGTGCATTACGATCGATAGGGCGGCAAACACGGCTTCCTAAGGATAAAGGATGCAACCTATTGTGGTCTCCCAATATATACGCGATGGTACGTGGGACACAAGTCCATATTGGCACTTTCCATCTCAGAGTGGAGGAATCACCCAACCGGCACTGAAAGCAACATTTACCAGGCTTTATGACGCCGAAATACGTCTCTAGCCTAGACCTCTAGATGTTGTGCGTTAAGTTCCAAACTGTTGTTAGATTCATTGGATTTATTTTAAGTTGATCTTGCTTAATAGTTTGCCTTTCAAGTTCACCACGTGATGTATGTATAATTCCTAAATGTAGTCTAAGATGATAAATAGACGTTTTATCTTCTTTCAGCAATGAAAATCCTAGCTACTAAAGGGAAGAAAGTCAAGCATATTTACTTCACAAAGCACAGAGCACACGCTAATATGCACAGTCCTAAATCAAGCCAAGCATTCAAAATGCAAATGCACATGCATGTATTTGTTTTTTAGCTCTCTTAATGTGTAAATGATGCTAAGAAAGCTATGTGCAAAACTGAATTACTTTTAAAGTGACTGTACTCAACAAAATTCTTTTTCAAAACGAAGTGAAAGCAAGAGAGACACTTTGCAATTTTGAAATGGAAATTGCTTTTTGAGACTTTAAAACTAGTAATTCAAATCCTATGCAATAGTAACTATCTAATCAACTATCTAAAACAATGGAAATGTTTTCTAGAACTGCTACGACACTTTCAGATCTAGAGACGACAGTTCGACTATGCTACTTTTTGCAAAAGAGAACTAAAATGATGCACAAAACATAAAAAAACGTTTATATTTCTTTGCACTAAGGAGGTAGAATAATGCAAGAGAAGGGGGTATTCACAGAAGTACACTGACTACAAACTGCAAAAACTCTTGAATAAGACTGAAAATTGTGAGAAAAATCCACAGTCGGAGGGTAAAGTCAATCCTCCCTGACCATCGCACCTATTACACAGTGAACTCAGTATGCAGTGCACCTACTCCATTCGGGAAGTGCGATGCATACATGCTGCCTTGAAGGCAGGGTGTGATGGTTACAGTGCGAGACTTTGAACAAGATTTCACTCACAGTTTGCAATCTAGTTCAGGTGTTTAGGTTGAATAAGTAAGGATCAATGTATGTAAAACATAGGGGTGATCTAAGAGGTTACTAGAGCCACCACTCAGGGCAATTAGATTGCTTGCACATCTATTGTTTAATTCATAAATAAAACATGAAGATTGACTGAAGCAGCATTGATCTACTTTGCATTTGTATGACAAATGCAGTTCGAAGGCTAGTTGGCTTGACTTCAGGCTCCATCTGTATGTTTATAAAAGAAACAAAGATAGATAGGCTAACAAGTAATCTAGTCGCTCCCCAGCGGAGTCGCCATTTTGTTATACGGGAATAGTGTCCACTCGGATGTTGCTATTCCCACTAAGATGGGTGGCTATCTTAGAAACAAAGAATCAAAGTCTACTATTGATTCCTTTTATGAAAATAGATGAGAGGAGAACCAAGAGGGCCAACCTGAGTCTTGCGCTCGATTTCCTCTCCTTCTTGATAGAGTTGTGCCACTTCTTCTTTGTCTGCTTAGCTTCAAAAGGACCTGTAGGATCACAGCAACATACTACTATGCAAGAAAAAAGGATCTAAATTCATAAATAATGCAGGATTAGATGTGCATTAACCATATACAAGCATATATAAACAATACACAAAAATAAAGGAAGGAACAAAATAGCTTTATCATATGAAAAGTAGCAAGAGATTACAACCATGTGCTCTGACCTAGCATCATCTCCAGCTAAGAAGCCCCTTCTTCACCTCAAGCAAACTAGATCACCCAACACTATGAATGAACACCAGAATACCAACAACACTTCTCTATAAGATACAAAATTCCAGCCTCTGGATCTCTGTGATGAGGGATCCATATATAGTGATTACAGAGAGGTGAGTCATCTTTTGGGATCTTGATTAGTGTCCTCTCTCTCATAGTTCCTGCTTCCACTTGGAGAACGATGATCTCTTACTCATCCCTGGTCGAAAATAAAGTGGCAAGTGTCAGAGGGGAAGCTTCTGGAAGATTCCATGATCTTCCACCTCGCATTTGTGTCCATGCCATTTGTCCATTCCCGACCATCGTACCCTACAGAGGAGCAAATTAGTATGCATTGCACCTTTTACATTAGAAGGTGATATGCATTGTACCCTCCACATTGTGCTTTTAGTATGGTCCAATTTTGACCATTTATGAGCAGTTTTCAGTGGATAACTTCTGGGAGATGATGTAATCAATTGACCTTGTTCCTTTAGGTAGTGAAGAAACACTTTTAGGGACTTAGGAGACCTTAGTTTATGGACATTTGTGATTTGGGTTGAAGTGCCCAAAAATGTCTATAACAATTTAGCTTTACTAGCTGTATCATGCCTCCGTCTATAACCTCCTTAATAATGTATGGTCCCAGCCAATGCATTAGCGCCTCCGTCTATAACCTCCTTAACAACGTATGGTCCCAACCAATGCATTATGAACTTTCCTAGGAATTTATCAAATTTACTATCATACAACAACACTAAATCATTTTTTAATGTGCGTAGCTTAATATGGCAATCATGTCAGGCCTTTTCGTGCTGCTTTTGTACTTGCTGATGGAAGCTAGCCAAGAACCATTCCTCTTCAAGTTTTTCGAATTGCACAAGCCGCTCTTCTAAAGCTTCACAATCTGTCATATCTGTGAGCGCTGTTATGCATGTACTAGGCACAATATACTCCATTAGCATGACAGTTTCCATGCCATAAACCAACCAGAAAGGTGTCTGTCCCATCAATCTCTTGCACGTTGTCCTATAAGCCCATAGTACTACATGTACGTGTAGGTCCCAATCACCCCATTGCATGTTGCATACTGTGGTCAGTGTAGTATCCAGTATTTTGTTGAATGCTTCTACTGTCCCATTGGCTTATGGGTGATACAGTGTGCTTTTCTGTTGATACACTTGCAACTCTTATGTTAGCACACTGATGGTTTCGTTCAGGAAATGTGTACCGTGATCACTCATCAAGATTTTCGGACATCCAAATCGAGTCAACACGTGTTCAAACAAAAAATTCGCAGCCATGGTGGTCATGTAGTCTTTGACCAGCTATGATTCTGCCCAACGAGTCAAGTACTCTGTCGCGGTGATAATGTATCTCACCCCCATCTTTCCCTATAGTTTGATAGGTCCTACAAAGTCGATTGGCCACCTTTTAAAGGGCTACAACGTCATTTGTGGATTCAAAGGCATCTCGTCCCTCCGTGATGGTTTACCTGTCCTTTGACATATATCACAGGCCTTACAGTGGGCTTTTTAATCTTGATGAAGGGTTGATGACCACAAACTTGCGCCGAGAATCTTTTGTACAGCCACTCGTCCTACATAGTGTCCTCTTGTAACACCCCCTTGTGCTTCTGTGAGGATCTGACTTTGTTCAAATTTAGGTACATACCTTTGCAATATGTCATCATTTCCCATCTTATATAAGTGCTTATTGTCAGAAAATGGATTATATCTTCAAATTGTGTGTCTGCTACGTGCACAACAAAGAGTTGTGCATCAGGTAATCCTTCCTCCAAATTAGTAGGTTCCTCGCCCGTCTCAATTCATGACAAATGATCCGGTCTTGCATTCAGGCATCCAAGCTTCACAATGACCTAAAAATCATATTCTTGGAACAATAAGAGCCACCTGTATATGCGCCCCCCCAGCACAGGATTATTAACCAAGTATTTTACCACATAATGGTCTGTATACATCTTGAAGTGTCCCCCTAGCAAATAGTGCTGATATTTTTGGAGCGTGTACACCATATCCAACCCCTTGTGTTCGATTGTGGAATAGTTCTTTTTTCTTGAGACAACCTGCAATTCGCGAATGCAATAGGGTGATCCAAGCCCTCTCCACCCTCCTGTGTTAGTATCGCTCCTAGCATGGTACAGGACGTGTCAACATGGACATGAAACTCTACATCCCATTTTGGGAAGACTAGGATTGGTGCAAAGGCCAATTTCTCTTTTAGTACATCCAAGCTCTTCATGCAATCATCATTCCAGCAGAACGTGACATCCTTTTTCAATAGTTTCTCCATTGGTACGGTGATCTGGGCATAGCTTTTTATGAACTTCCTGTAGTACCTCGTATGTCCCACGGTAACGCGCAACTATTTAACACTTTGCAGTGCTACCAAATCTAGAATCACTAGAATCTTCGTGGGGTCTACCATCAACCCCTATTTGCAGACCACATGTCCCAACAGGTTCACAAAGGGAACGAGGAACGTACACTTCTTGAGGTTCAACATGATTTGGTGTTGTCGGTAAGTATCTAGAATTAAGCGTAAGCTCGCTACATGGTGCTTAACTAATCCAAATACAGTATAATCATCTAGATAGACCTCCAGGAATTTGTGGACATATTCTTTGAATGTTGCAACAACTTTGCGTGAAACAATGGTCGACGCATTCTTCCGGCATAACAGTGTATTGAAAGAAACCCTACTCAGTTGTGAAGGTGGTCTTGCTCCTGTCTTCCGGCGCGATTTTGATCTAGCGGTACCCTAAGAACCCATCAGTAAAATAATATGCTTCTTGCCCACCAACATTTCCAATACTTCATTTGTGAACGGAGTTGGGAATGGGTCATGCACACATGCATCATTCAATTTCCTGAGGTCCACGCATATTCTTATCTCAACCTTCTACTTCTTTTCCTGCACTACCATAGGGCTTACCAAATCAAATTCTTCCACTGGCTCAATTATTCTTGCTACGAGCATTTTGTCTAGTTTTGTTCAGACCTTTTCCTTGTACTTCAGATTCAAGCAGTAAGGCCTTTGCTTAATCGGATTCACGTCGGGATTTAAGGTGATCTTCATCATACCTAAGTTGCCAACGATCTCCTTTAAGTCTATGATCTTGGTTGGGAATAAGTCCTGGTACTCGTGGAGTAACTCAACCACCTTATCCACCGTCATGTCATCCCAGTAGTCACCGAGTGTTGCATACTTAGGTTCGGCCTCCATACCAATGTTTACCTACTTTGTCTTTACTAGCACGGTTATGTCAGGGTCTTCAATCAATGGCCCTTAAACCTCGTGATAGCCTTCAGTTTCTAGAATGTTAAATTTTCATGGATCTTTGTCATCTTCTTCAGTATTCACATTGTAACACTCCAGCACACAGCTGAGCTGGGTCTCCCATTTAGGCTGAATCACTTCCATTGGCTCCTAGGGTATTTTAAAGATAACTGCTTTTACTACTCGTAGCACATCATCAATAGTATCGCACCAACGATCCTCAAATGTGAATGTTAACAGGAGTCCTTCGTGCAAGAATTCCCATTCACTTGTTCCATGGCGAAGCTCCATCTCTATATACCAGTTCATGGGTATAATATCCAGGGTATGATAGAACAGGTGCACCCACTTAGGATGTTGCTCTTCCCCATAGACTTTTGTCCATTTGGAGAGGTGCGCACGTGAATCATCCCATCAATCATACTTGTCTTTTAACCACATCTTAGGCTTCCCAAACCACATGCACATCATCCTTCTACATTCATGCCAATCCTCAAAACTTCTTTGGTGCGTACCCAACCACCTTGCAGGAGTAACACAATCCTTCTATAAGGTCCAAAGGTACAACTACATGCAGAGACTTCTTCTCAAAAATCATCTTGCATTTCTTTAGATTTATCACCACATTCATGTTAGTGGCCCAATCTATTCCTAATAACATTGGGTAGGGATTGTTGTCATCAACAATCTCTATCACTTCGAAATCTACTAGCGCATTTTCTCCTTCGATATCTACTGTGATTCCCTGCAATCTCCCCATAGGTAGGATCTTTTACTAGTTCACCATTCACAATTGCATAGGAGATCATTGCAGCGTAGGCCTTCCCATGCGCTCCCATGTCTGCTTCAGTAGGACGTTCACGTCCGATCCTAGATGTAGAATCATTTGGTCCATCTCATATTATCCAATCTACATGGTCAAATCTCATCTCCCTTCCCATTCGCATTGTGTGTTTTCCAAGCTTTCAAACTACGTGCGGTTCTCCTAGCACGGTCCCAGCGCATCTATTTATGAGTTTCTATAGCCCCTTTACAACCTTGTTGTCACGCAAGAGCTTCATGCATGTTTCCAAGAATGTTGTGAGCATCGATGGGTCCATTTCTGGCTCTAGTATATCTTTACTTCCTGAAGTGGAGGCATCAATGAAGCTCTTCTTGGCTTCCATGAAGGTTTCCTTAGCGCGCTCCAAATCAAACTTTGGTTCCTTCATTGGAGCCTTGCAAACCCAAGTATTTTGTTTAGGCTGCTTTCCTTTGTCAACCCTTGTCATAATTCCACTTTGAAGCACAATATTTACATTAGGGTCTTCCTCGTGCAACTCACACCTCATCATTTGTAGGTTCTAAGTCGGGGGAGGTTGGAGTGCTCCTTTATCGCACAACCTAGCTATCAGTGTGGGACAATCCTTTATCTCGTGATCAAATAATGTACAATACAAGCATGATGGCCACATTGGGCTTGTACAATCATGAGCATAATTTCCTTTCCTTTCTCAATTGTAACATATCAGCTATTCATGACCTCTTGCTGGTCCTCCTCCACCTCGGCCTCATCAACACCCCTGAAATTCAGTTCTCGCCATACCGACATTCTGGTCAAGGGGCCCTGTTTCGGCTTGAACACTGTAGGTAGGAGTGTAATCCATCATTAGCTCATAACTCTATAGGTATGCTCATCATGTCCCACTGACCTACGGAAATTACATAACAATTGCTGTGAATTTTGTGTGTACTTTTGCAATAAATGGCAGTTATCTATAGCGTGCTTTCCTCTTATCTGACAAATCATGCACCATAAGTTAGGCACTGCGCTTGGTCCTGCTTGTGCCTCTGATCTCAATGGCATTGGTCCTCCTCCCTTGAGGTAATTTGTGAACACTGGGCAGTGGTCCTTGTCATGTCTTTGACCCTTGCACTTTACGCACCATACCTCATCAAGCACTTCTAGGAGAGTTGTCCTATCTTGTTTCAAACTCTGCCTCTCAAGGCACAAGTTTTTCAACTGTGTGTGAGTCTGCTGGACTCCCAGGTTTGGATCCTGTATCAGGGTCTCGTGAAATCTCATCATGACCTCCAAGGCCTCGGCCTGAGTTGTTAGCCTCTGTTATGACAACACATTCCTTAGATGTGGCGTTAACGATGCTAAAAACCATTCGTGGTGTTTTCCATCTGTCAACGTCATGTTAGCTTCACGAATTGTGCACTTCAGTATACGATCCAAATCCCAAGGGGTTTCACTTGGTAGCACTGTGATTTCCTTGAACCCATTGATCGATTATGCCTCTGACTTCGGCTTGCTAAATTCTTTGTTTAGCCCAATTTGAATATCTACGATCCTCGCATTCAGATTGTCATTGGAATGCTTAATGTACCAGGTCAGTGCACGATCCTGTAGAGTGCTAACCAATGTCGCTTTCTTTATATTGTCATATGTGACTGCCTATGCTTCCCATACAACTTTTATCATGAACCAAAACTGGTCTGGATCTTCATTCCCTACTCCCTTGAATACTAGCAACTTTATCGCGCTCGCCATATTGATTTGCAGTGGTAGTGGAGGTGGTATGGGCGAAGATGGGGGGTGAAGATGGTGAAACTGGCAGTGGCGTGGGTAGGGGTGGTATGAACATAATCCTTTGTCTTATCAAATTGATCTCACTTCTCAGTGAGACCTTCGCAAGCTCTTCCCCACCCCTTCACAGAGGTGAAATCAAGGGGCTAGTTTCTAGTTTTGTACTACCTTCGTTTCTATATATTCTCCCACTTGCATAGCCCCAAACATCAATTTATTCACATAACCTATTTTTCACACTGTAGCATTTTAATCCAAGTGTTCAAATATTTAATGTACTTACCTCACGACCCTTTAAGGAAGCATCATTTTGCCTCACTATAGGTGACTGAAGTATCTACTGCGAACTCCGTGATGAATCCTCCTATAATTTGATCGAGCCAATGATCAACAATGCATACGATCTTACCCTCTGATGCTATGAATCTGCACAACAATTCTGGATTCCACACAATAGGTATGTCGAGCTTACACCTTCCTTGGCTATTTGCTAGCTTCATGATCCACTCGTATAGCTCAGTAGGGAAAGATGCGAAGAAAATTTTGTGGATATCTATATATAAGTAGCAGTCTAACCACTTTTCCTTTAATAGTCACGAATTCGTATTTTCCTACATCGCGAACTCGTGAATCTTCCTATCCAACCAATATTCAGTTCCTTTCTTTGTCGGATTCCAATGATATGACATTGGACATCTCTATGTAGATCTCGGTCCCAAAAATTGATCCTGGTCTCGGCAACAGAACCATTTGTTGGCTTGTTGGGGCCTCACCCAAGTTCGGAGTTAATTATCCAAACAAATCCCTGTACTACTGGCCCTTTCGGCAACAATCCACAGAGTGCGGACTGAGGTCTCACTTGAAGTAGTATGGGGCGGGGTGGTGGAACCAGGTTTCCGCACCCTTGATATGTCTGAGGATTTGGTTCAGTTCAACTGCTCACCCCTGGGCGCAGGTTGCTTCGTGCACTTCCTGGCCTTTGCACCCTGATATACTTACCTTCACATAGCCCTAACTAGGGTTTGTGGAGCTTCCACACTGCTGGAGCAGCACTTCGTGCTATTTCCCTAAGTCACACTTAAGATCTTACCTATTTTCCTTCACTAGTTAGTTACCTCCACTTAAATAGAAGCCTTGTGATTTATTTAATTATACGACATACACATAAGTTCGCGTAGAAAATAAATAGTACACTTGAAATTTATACCCAATAATACATTTAAATAGGAAAAGATACACACAAATATGGTAAACTTCTCTTTATTAATTCTTTCAACAGTTACAGACTCGACCTACCCTATGTACTCAGCTGCAGGGGTCCATGCATTGAGCTGTGGACTACTAGGCCTCTGTGCACTTAGCTGCAAAGCCTTCTCCTACTCTACGACCCAAAGACACACTTTACACTTCGACTCAACCTCTTAAACTCATCATGATTTTATTAATTTCCTTAGTTATATGCTATCTTCTACACTTAGAGCCTCACTCTACTTATACAATCCCATGGTCCGTGGACAATGGGTATGTCTATCAAGCTGACATTATATTACAAAAATGAGGGTGGACAACCTTGTGACTCTATTATCACTTTGTGCTCTATTCCCACAATTTGTGGAGCTTCTACAAAGAACTTGGTCAAAACTTGGGCTTTAAGCTCCAAAACACGCCTTGGGAGGATTCCATGCCCAACATTATCAGGTCAAGCATTTGTTTGATCTGACTTCTGGAGCACCTCTGCCCAATAGGCTGATCTATCACCACTCCATTTTCGAAAATGTGAAGTACAAGCAGTGGCATGATCAAAATCGGGTGCCACACAAGTTTCGGGTGGGCAACAAAGTCTGGTTGCATTTGCATAAAGAACACCTTACAAGAGCCCATCAGAAGCTCAGACCATTCTGATATGGTCCTTACACCATTATCAAGGTTGTGGGAAACAATTCTTTGGAGCACAACATTCCCCCATTCCATCACTTGCACCAAGTTTTCAATGTGGACCACTATCGACCATGCTTCCCACCATTACTGGATACATCAGAGGTTGCACAACAACTCATTAGGGACCAATTTCAGTAGAAGTTTTCTCATCTTATGGAGGAACTCAATGCAATGGGGACCATTGCTTCTTAAGGGTGGAGGGATGATCCAAGTGGATTTTGGTGGCCAACCATCTATCCCACTTAAACCCCCACCATTGTCTCTTTTAGTTTTTTAGTTCCCTTAATTGTAGCACAATTTACTATTTTTAGCAGTTTTTTGGGTCTTGAACTTCCGGAGCCATTTTGAGGCCCTAAACAATTTTTTTAGGAAAAATGGAAAAACATGGATTCCTAGACCGATGTTTCTCTTCCCAAAGTTGTATTCCTCGGATAGATATTTCTAGCAAGGTATTATGTGCATCAAATGGAGATCGTATGCCAAAGTTACGACCGCGAGAAGTTGATGTACCAATTTACCCAAAACGGGGCCCATAGTTTGGCACTTCATCTCCTAGGGTTAAGGTTTTGGATGTTTAGGGTTTTCCATTATTTCTCAATAATAAATAGGCTTTTGAGCCTCATTGTAAGATAGTTAAGAAGCATGTAGCCGCCACATATCTTCTCAGAGATAAACTACCATCACCTGAGCTAGTTTATTTCCATTTCTGTTTGTAAGCATATTTCAGTATTTTACATTAAGGAAATGAATTATTATTTATGTTGCATCTCTGTATTTATGGTTATCTTAATTTGTTGTGTTCTTGTTTAAATCTGGATCATCTGGAAAGAACCTAATGAAGTCTATTTAGGTCAAGGAAAGTATGTGATCGAGATTCTAAATAAGTTCAACATGATGGACTGTAAAGAGATGACTACTTTGATGATCACATACTTGAAAAGACTAAGGAGTTCTGAATCAAGCCCTATGGATCCTTCCAGATATATACTATTGATTGGCTCATTAATGTGCTTTGTGAATACTTTTTCAAACATATATTTTGCAGCAAATTTACTTAGTAAATTCTAAGTGGAGTTGAAACATGATCATTGGATAGTAACAAAACATATCTTGAGAAATTTGTGGGGAACCATCAACTACTGCCTGAAATATGATAAAAGGAATTATGTTCAATTGACTGGTTATACAGATCTCGACTGAGGAGGAAGTGAACAAGATGGGAGAAGCACTATAGAAAGATGTTTTAGTTTGGGATCATCTATGATCTCATAGATAAGTAGAAAACAAAACATTGTTGCTTTGAGTAGTGTTGAAGCAAAATATGTTGCAGCATGTGAAGTTAGTCGGGAAGCAATTTGTTTAAGGAAGTTGTTGTCTGACTTATTTGAAGGACTGATGAACCATACATTGATATGTTGTGATAACACCAATTGTATTCATTTTTCTGAGGACCCAGTGTTTCATGGGAAAACAAATCATATCAACAATAAGTATCACTATATATGAGATCTAGTGCAAAATGGTGTGGTGCAACTATAGTATATCTCCACCATTGTGTAGGTACCTGACGTATTGACAAAATCACTTCCAAACAAGAATCTTGTATACTTAAGGGACAAGATTGGTTTGGTGGATTTGTCCTCACGGATTGAGATGGATAGATATACACATCATTCTTGTCCTCACTTGGGAAGAAATAATGGAGGATTGGGTAACCATATGGCATTCGATACTCTTTGAGAATGTGGTAGGGACAAGAGTAGTCATGGATCGACATTCTTTCATGATTAGCTACCAAAGATAAGAATAGTCCAATGAGAGGTCATACTCTAGGAATACCTAGGTGAGGTATGTACCTTGGAGAGACAATGATGATGGTATCTACACATCATTGATCTCGCCAACATTGTGCTCTAATCTTGTGGAGAGATAGAGTTGTTAGTCAAGGCCTTGCTATATGACAATGTTGGTTATTATGATGCTAGATAGATGAGTTACCAATATAGCTCTTCTTATGAGATCTCTTCAGATTGAGAATGACCATGTACCTCCTATGAATACCTCCGTAGTTAAGAGGGAGTGTTAAAAAATGTGCAACTAGGTTCAGTCTTCATTAGTGTGAAATGTATTCTTGTATATATAAAATGAAAAAGAAATTATTTTTATCATTGGAGCATGGGTTTCATGGTCAAGTTATTTTATTTTATAGGTCAAGCACCCATTTAGTGCTTCTAGGGTTTGTCCTAGGTATAAGAGTCATTGTCATATATGGAAGACCCTATGGGAACATTGTAAATTGTAAAAGAAATTTATTTTTGTCTTGAAAATATCAAAATACCTCCAAGATCAAGTGAGCCTACATAAGTTGTCAAGTCTGCCTACATGAAGAGACATGTCCACCCTTGAAGGAAGCCTATATATAAGAAGAAATTTCCTCCATTTTGTTCATTCACTCACTCATCACTCATATGAAGAAGGAAGTGCAAAGAAGAAGGACAAGAAAAGTCGAAGTGTTTTGGGTCTCTCTAATTTCTTCTGGGAATGTGAAGTTAGGGTTTCTACACTAGAAAAGTCTAAGGTTCGATTGAAGAAAGAAGGAAAATGAAGGTCTCTTAGGGTTTCCTACTAGCCCTAAGACTCAAATCAAGGCAAGTGAGGTCAAGGGAAGAGCAGTTAGAGGGAGATCAAAGTCTCGTAGAGAAGCAACAACAATTGCAGTAGTTGTTGGGGGCAGAACTTCAGATTTACTGGGAGGTTGAAGATATTGTAGTAGGAGGCCGAGGAAGACTTGATATTGGAGGGTATTTTTCCGAGTCTAGTTCATGGTATTCATCAATTAAAATATATGAAAGATAAGAAGAGATCTTACTGTTTTCCCCTCAAGAGGAGGGGCTTTGTCCCTAGCTTGTAGCCTACATACTGTGTCATGGTTCTTACTATTTTGGTAGTTGTTTGATGTATTGCACATTGAAATAAGAAAGATCAAAGCTAATAAGTAAAAATCTAACACAACAGTTATCAAGTGAAGAGAATTAACATATACATTTCCCTATTGAGTTTTCAACAAATATACCATTGGAAAGCTCTTTTAGAGCTCTATCCATCCGAGTGGATCCAAACTATATCCAGTATGATCTATTACATAAGAAATGGCTCCAAATTCTATGTAACTTAAAAAATTATCTTCATCACTACTTTTCACCATTATTCTTGTAAACATTTGAGCTTTGCAACACCTTGGCCATACATGTGTTGATCTTCCTTCTTCTTGCAATCCTTTCTACTTTTCCATTGCATTACATGTGTTATGGATACACCACCATTGATAATCACCTATTACATCCCCCTTATGCCAACAATACCTTTGTCTATGAAAACATACCAATACATGACATCAATGAGCATCTCCTTGAAAACATATGGATACCTCTCATAACTCCTTTTCCTTTTTTATCAATGTTTTTCCTTTTCCATCAATGACAACATTATCAATGCTTTTCCTTTACCATCAATGACAACATATTTCCAATAATCTCCCCCTTTTGCATTGATGGAAACACATTATGATAAAAAAAAATAACATCATAAAGAAACAAGCAAAGATAAGTGTACTCTTTGTCTTCTCCTCCTTTGGACGTTAATCCTTTGTGTACTACTACTCTGATATACCTTTGCTAGTGGACTTCTCCTTTTGATTTATTACCAATACTTCTCCCTATTTATATTTGTTTTTTGTTTTGGATACTTCTCCATCTTTTGTTTCATCAAAAATATCTCTCCCCCTTTGACATCAATAGAAAATATACCAACATACTCCCCCTATCAATAATCTCCCTCCGTTTTTCTAATCTGGTGGACTTGTTAATTGCTTCTTCTTATGCTAAAAATGTTAGGTATCCTTGATTTGATCCTTGCAACTTCCTTTTTATCTCATGAAGAAGATTTAGTTAAGAGGAGAGGAGTACTTACTCCCAATATCTTCCTCAAGTATTCAAGATGGAACTCTTTCTAAAAAAATGCATGCTTGTACAATTGAGCCATGAAAATAATAATGCCTATTGGTTTAAGTCTCAGCTAGGATTACATTCATAATAGTGCCTCCTCTTGGAAACATAAACCTAACCTCTAGAAGCAATGACAACCTATCCTATGCATGATTGACACCATCAACTTGTTAATTAATGAATAACAAAGTGCAACACTTAGAAGTGCTTATTTGATCATCATAGAGGGACTCTTACCAATGCATGCCTAGATCAACAACCCAACATAGACTCCTACTTGAAATATTTCTAATGGAAGAACACTCAGCATATAATTTTTAATCAACATGAACGTTAACAACATTCAAATAAGGACTCTCTCACCAAAACTTTGACTTAAAATATCCTATTAACAACATGAACACCACACTCTGACAAAAATTAATGACAATTAATACCAATTGATAAGACCTTCGATACTAAGTGTTAATACCTATGAGATCAATGATACCAATTGCTGAATTGATTCCATTGATACCAATTGTTGAGAACTTGATAATTGAGTGTTATCCTCCTATGATCATGCTCTTTTCACCAATATGCATTCTCTTCAAAAAATCTGATGTCTAATGCTAAATCCTAATTAGAATAGTTTGAAAGCATCAATAGTCAAACCATATGTCTACAACTCAAAAACTCCAATTGTTCAGGAAACATTAATATGTAACAAACACCATTAGCCTTTGTATTCCATTCTTGTCCTTACACACCGAACAATTGATACCAATTGTTAATGGAATAAACTGATACTCAAATCCCATATTGAGTATGATCCCCTTGTGGTTATGCTCCTTCTTTTCATTCAAAATATGTAAAATACTTACACAAAATAGGGAATATTTGACAATAAACACATCCTTATTTTGTCATCACTATACATACTTAGTCTATTGATATGATTTGACAACAACATTAAATCAACCATAAGAACACAATACTCAATGTTACACAACAATTTGTCACTGTCCCTATTACCCCTTCTCCCGCACCTTGGAGGACTCATTCCAAGACCTGTGAGAAGTGACATGACCTGGAAACACTTGCATTGAATTCCCCTAAGTATGAACTTCATATGCCTTGAAGACATCTTCTGCAAAATACCCATAAAAATAGCCCTTTCTCCATTGGCACGGTTTCACTGTGTATCACTCGCGCCAATGGGGGAAATCCTCCAAAGAGGGTGCACCAGCTGGCGCTCTATCTCAAAGTCACACTCACACCAGCCAAGTTGGGTAATGTTTTTAACAAACAAACATCGGAAGGTTATTCCTAACCCACTCATAAACTGAATCCATCTTGAGTTGGTTTAGTTTGGCTCTGAATCTCCATAGGAGGGAAGTAGTTTGCCACCTTCTCATGGAAGCTTCTTAGTGATAAAGCCAACCCCATGAATATTGTGGATGATCCTAACTCCTTCTCCTCTATCTATAAAAGCTTGTCCTTTTGCCTTTGACAAGCTAGTTTTAGTTCCAAGTTCCAAGATTCCAAAGATTGAGAATTGCTAAGTTCATACTGCAAGAAGCCTTCCTCATTCCCACAAGTATAAATCTAAAGTAAGGAGATTCTTATCCAAGTAACCAAGGAGAGAGAGGCTTGTTCCCCATTCCCAACAAGCTTTGCAAGACATGTGCTACTAATCACCCAGCCAAAGGAGGATTTGACGTCAGAACTATGGTTGTATTCTTCTTTGTTTATCAATAATAGACGACTATTATTATGGTTCCACTCTTATTGTTCTTTGTAATGATGATTAAGTTATATCCTTTCTGACTGATATATAGTTGCATTTATTGGATTTTATGCTTGTGTTTGTGTCGTTCTTTGCATGTGCAGGTGTCCATTCACGGAGATCGTGGGGATTGTGACCAGCCAGAGCAAAGGAACGGGAGCGTCGACTCTTCTACAAATACTAGCGTTGGAATCCAGGTAGGTCCTCATCATTGGTCTTTAGTTTGCAATTAGGAACCTGTGTGATCGTGTTGTTTGATTGTTGCTAGACCCGATCTGGGCTAGTAGGGGTCGCCTCTATCTGCAGAGGGGATTTACCTCCACAACAATTTGGAAACTTCGCTGGGGAGTTGGCTTTTTGTCTTGTTGTTTGTTTTGTCTTGTTTTTTGATTTGTAAACTTTAGACGAAGCTTCAAGTATGGCCAGATAGCCTTCAAAACGCTATTGCTCCGCATTAGCAAAGTCGATCAATGCCACTTCAGTCCATCTCCGGTTTGGTTTACGAAACGAACGGATTGGAACTTGCCTTGTTTCTTGGTTGTTTTTTTGGTTTCTCCTGCTTGGTTAGCCTTCTGGGTTGAGTTCTTGTGCTACTTCTTGTCACTTGGTGTACCTGGATACTGATGGCCTAGCTTTGGCTTGTTTTTGTTTTTATTTTTCCATAGCAAACTTGACTGGCACGCTTTTATAGTGTTACAATCGCGCCAGTAGGTGCTACTTTCTCATTGACAACCCGCGCCAATCCATGAAAGGCGCTAGTTGCAGCCTGACAATCACGCCAGGCCTGGGAACTTTTGTAGTTTGCTTGGTTCTGAGCCTCCTGAGCTTGGTTTTTGTTCTGGGTACCTTTTTTCAACTGCTTGAGTGTGTTGGAGCATTTTTTGATTGGCTTTGATCGTTACCCTTTGGGTGTTTACCTTTTTCCATCGTTTTCACATTTCTAGCCCTAGGGCATCTAGTGGCTTTGTGTGTCGAGCCTTACTCAGGTGTTTTTGATCTTCTATTGGTCTAGTCGACTTTTTGATTACTCCCTTGCACTTTTTTGGTGGTTGCAAATCATTTTATTGCGTTATTTGGGTGAGTTGCTTTGTTTTCACTTGAATTCCGCTTTGTCTCACTTTGAGCCTAGATTACACGGCTCATTGGTCTCTTTGGGATTTTTCTCGTTCTTTGGAGGTTTGCTTTGTGATTTAGGGATCTGAATGTGCTTGTATTGAATAGAATTTGTTTGTTATCATTTCTCAAAGTTTGTTTAGTGCATTTTTCCATCAACATAAAGAAAAAATCTCTTTTTCTTTGTATTAGTTAATGAGAATTAGAACTTTTCATTTTGATTAGTGATTAGTGATCTTGAAGAAAAGTTTGTTAATTTTCCAATAGCTTCATTAGAGAGGTTCTTTGTTGTTTTGTGATCATTTCCTTTGCGTGAAAGCTCTCAAACCCTCTCATAACTAGCATTCATCGAATGAAATGACATATTTTGGCATATAGTTTGCATTTAGGGAATTTTGAGATATTACATACGGTAAGGCCTGAAAACTGAAACCTAATATAAGATCAACTTCAAAATGAACTAAATGAATCTAACAACACATTGGAACATAACGCACACTTTTTAGAGGTCTAGGTTAGAGACGTGCTCCGGCGTCGTTAAACCTAGTCACTTTTGTTTCCACTCAAGGTTGGGTGATTCCTCCTTTTGTGACTCAATAGTGGTCTAGTACGGACTTGTGCTCCCACGTACCGTCGAGTATATGGGGAGACCCCACTAGGTTATCATCCTTTATCCATTGGAACGACCCGTAACGCACCGAACACAGCATTCGGGAAGATTGACTGCTGTACGAAAAGTCCTTGGTTTTCATACGATTGCCAAGGTGTATATGCAGTTTTACAGATTGTTTGGTAAACCTTTTGCCTAGTTCTCCAGAGAAGTCACTTTTTGATCCTTTTTCGGACTCCCTAAAAGAAAAGGCTCACCTGAGCATTTGTCACTTCGGGCTCACTAAACATTCGAACGAGACTAGAGTCATCTTTTTGTCCTTTTCTCGACTCTTTAAAGATGAAAAGGTCAAGTTATGTCCTTGTGTCTTAAAAATTATTCGGCCACGTTCACACTTACCCTGTTAGATCTTGTTTGCGTTAGTTTGAGTAGGGCCTTTTCTTGTTAGTTTGTCTAGGATTTTTGAATCAAATCATCCTGCAGAATCATCGATCCCGTCTCCTGTCCCTGGTGACCAAGGTTCTCCTTCTTCCACTGCTCCTGAGACATCGGTTTGTAGTGGCACTTTCCCTGTTATTCTGAGTGTCCAACCATTGAACTCTCGTGCTCCAGAAGACGATTTTGACAATCTACATTGGAACCCTATTTGGGAGCCTTCCAAAGAGGACACTCCTTTTATTCCTACTGGTGTTTCGGTCCCAATGTCTTCCTCTGACATGGATGACACATTTGCTATCACGAGTGAGACACCCGTTATGATGAGTGTCGAAACTCTTGTCTCGGCCATAACCCCATCCTTTATTGTCACCCCTCTCGGTGTCATGTTGCCCTTACGCTATAGGGCCTTGAGGGATGTTATGGGTTCTAGGAACTCCTCCTCAGGTACCATGTGGGATCACAACATCACTCCCACTACAGGATCTTTTATTCCACAAGTTCACAATACAGTTGTCACTTCAGTCGCGACTATTCCGACTGTTTGTGTAGCATCTTCAACACCGGTTGTTAGTGTCATTACAACATCTTTGATTGTAACTACTGTTGTTGGTTTGTCCCACGGTTTAGTAAATAGTGGCCAGTCGATACCTACATCTAGAGTTGTCAATCTTGCACTTAGTGCCCCACCTTCTTCTGGTTCCATTCCAGTAGGGGAGGCATATAACCAGTATTTGCATGCCATCCAGAATCCAGGCGCGTAAGGTCCAAATCATTATTATGACCCCGTAGGGCATCATTTGTATATTGGATCCTTGCCATCTCAGCCTGCGGTTGAGGTCTCAGTCCCGTTAAGTGTTGCTTGGGGTACAACTCGTTATGGTGGTGGCCAAGCACCCCTTTCAGATCAAGGACCATCTTATCAAGGTCAGTTGTCTTACACGCAGCCTTTTTATGGGCAACAGTATTACGGGAAATCCTATCCAGGGCAGCCTGGAGGCCCACAAGGACAACCCTTTTAGGGACAACCTTCAGCCTAGGTCCATCTTTCACTTATCTTGGGCAACCCTCTGGAAATCCCGGACAACCTTATATGCAACAAGGACAACCTGGAGTCCAGCAGGGATACCCTTCTGGTCAATCCTATGGGAATCCAGGACAACCTTATATGCAACAAGGACAACTTGGGATCCAGCAGGGGTATCCTTCTAGGCAAGGGGGTCAGCCTTACGTACAGCAAGGCCAACCCACTACCCATTCTGGTCAACCATCTGGACAAATTTGTCAACCTCAAGGTCAACCCCTATGGACAGAATCCCTACGGGAAGAACCCTTATGGGCCAGGTCCATCCAAACAAAATCAATGGGGGCAACTAGCAACTAGTTGGAACTCTGGTGCTACCTCTTATCTGCAGCCACAGACGTCCTTTAATCCTCAGTTACCGTTCTTAGCAACATTGGAACTGTCGGATGTGTCCAAATTGACTAATGATCCTATCCTTCACAATCCATTCTGGCCACCAGTTCCAACGAAGATTCTCGGTGATTGTCCCAAATTCGATGGCAAAGCTGGAGAAGACCCTCAAGCCCACGTTATGACTTATCACCTTTGGTGTTCGTCAAATTCATGGCTTGACGATTCAATCCACCTCGCCTTTTCCAAAGGAATCTCACTGGCTCTGCTGCTAAGTGGTATATTGAGTTAACTCGTGGATCCTTTCAAGATTTTAACTCGTTGGCAATGGCATTTCTAACTCATTTTCAGTTGCCCATTCGGTATGAGACGGGAACGCATCTCCTCACGTCTCTTAAACAGGACATGGCCACACACATATCCGATCATATACATGAATGGAGACGACGTCGTCATTTGATCAAGTTCTGGATTCCTGATCAGCTCCTGGCCAATTGGTTTACAACCTACTTTGTCCCTGTGATTGTGTGAGACATTGCTATGGGAACTTATTTAACTGAAGAGTAGGCTATTGCGCGTGCTTAGTACCTCGACTTGGTTTATTCCCAGTAAAGTACCCTATATGATTACTTGCCTAACACCCCGAGACCCGGAACATCCAAAGCTCTGCCAAAGCTATCTATTGATGGTGTTATTGGCTCTGTAAATCCGTCTTCGAAGAAATCTTCCGCGAACCCTGGGAAGCAAAAATCGAATGCTTCAAACGAAAATACTTCTTAGGGTGTGTCTAATTTTAGAAATACTTCCGAGGTTAACGTTGTCCAGTCCACCATGGCGGATAAAGCCTCGAAAGGAAAGAAGAAGGGGAAAGCGAAAAATAAATCTGATCAACCCAAACAGGACTCCCCTAAACCTCCACCCAAGCAAGGAGCCAAACATAAACTGAAGTATCCTTGTCTTATCTGTGACGAGGATCACTATACCAAAGACTGCCCAAGGCGATCTGAAGTTAGTCGTTTATTAAAAGGTGCTCCTGGGACTCCTGCAGTGTTGAAAGAGCCTTTCCCCTCACAGCAAACGCAAATGGTGGCTGACCCATCCTCGTCTTCTTCTCCCTTTGGTTCCCAAGTGTTCATGGCTGGAATGATTCCCATTTACATTATGACTCGAGCAAAGGAATATCTGTCACCTACCATGAAGGAGCCTGAGGCCCCCTCAGGTGCTCCTCCGTTTAGTTCTGGTCCGCTCCATATCAAGAGACCTAGCATTGAGACACCTATTCGACCCCCTCCTAAAGGTGTACTTCAGAGATCTTCTTACAACCCTAATGCTCATGCAGCCCAACACTACAGCATTGTTGAGGACTTAGCTGAGGCTCCGTCAGCTATGTCCACTCTAGAAATTCTCCAGAGCTGCCCCCCCCAGAGGAAGTCCTTGCTATCGGCCATCGGTGGCATCGACCCGGCCGACTCAGATTTGATCACTTTTGATCTCGAGAGCCATGTACCGAGACTGCCTCACCAGATTTCCTTCCTCATCCAGGTCATCATCAATTCTAAAATGATTCATCGTACAATTATTGATGAAGGCACTTCAACTTGCATTATGTCTATTGCTTGTTGGAAGGCTATTGGGTCCCCGAGTTGGAGTCAGTCTCCTACAACCTTGGAAGCTTTTGACAGAAGAGAATCTCGCCCTTACAGTATCCTCCAATGCTTACCTATTACTTTGGAAGGGAAGACTGTTGAAGTGGAAGTGGAAGTTGTTGATGCTAATCTTACTTACAGCCTCCTTTTGGGTCGGAGCTGGACATATACCATGCGCGCCGTGGCTTCATCCCTCTTTCGTGTCATTCGTTTCCCTCATCAAGGGAAAATTGTCACGGTAGACCAGCTCTCCTTCTTCGCTTCCTCTTCCAAAGGTAACGTGCCTTTTGTGGAGCATACCTCCATTCCCTTAGAGAGTGTGGGAGCTGGGCTCTTTAAAGATCCCGCCCTCATGGGTGTCTTTTCACTCCCACCTCCGAACCTCGCCTCTATCAATATGATTTCGGTTCGTTCTGATCCTTGGGTCTTTCCCCCCATTGACAAGATAGAATTGTGGGGTGATGAGATGCCGTTGAGTCCTGCGGAGCTCAACGACGTCGAGATTGTTTCTGTATCGGCTCCTCCTTCTGAATCTGCTTCTTTAAGCGGAGCTCTTGACTCGTACGCTCATTCCCCTTGGCTTGGAGATTTTTCTTCTTCGGATCCTTTAAAGGAAATATTTCTTTCTGACGAAGCTATTATAGAGACCATGTCTCTCGAGGAACCCCCTTGGTTCAATCTTCACCATCGTTCCTCGTTCCTCCCTACCCTTCAGGAAATGCTTGCCTGTCTAGAGCGGTTTGCTCCTTGTCTCCCTTCACAACCCCTTTAGACACCCATCCAAGTATATCAAGTGTCCTCTGAAGGGAATCTGGGAAATATCACGCAAACTCAACCGATCGAGATCTCTGTTAAACCAGGGATTTTTGAGCATATCTATATCGGAGTAACTTGTACTCTTGAGGAGATTCAACTTTATATTGGTCTTTTTCGCAAGTTTCGTGATGTCTTTGCTTGGTCTTACGAAGAAATGCCCAGTATCGACCCAAGCATTGTGGTGCATGAGATACTCAAGTATCCGGGAGCTAAGCCTGCTCGTCAGTGTTTATGCCTCGTGCACCCCCGAAAGGCTGCAGCGATTAAAGCGGAAGTCAAAAAGCTTCTCAAAGCTGGCTTTATCTACCCCATCCCACTCACAGATTGGGTCTCCAATATTGTCCTTGTGGATAAAAAGCAGGGTACCATCAGAGTTTGTGTTGATTACCGTGATATTAATCGAGCCTGTCCGAAGGATAACTACCCCACACCCTTCATTGACCAGCTCATTGATGAGTGTGCCGGAAGTGAGATATACTCGTTTATGGACGGCTTCTCTGGTTATAACTAGATTAATATCGCTCCAGCTGATCAACACAAGACCACTTTTATCTATCCGTGGGGCACTTTCGCTTTTAAAAAGCTCCCTTTCGGTCTCAAGAACGCCGGTGATACCTTCCAACGCGCGATGTCTTATGCATTTCATGATATTCGACACATCGTGTAGCCTTACTTGGATGATCTTCCAGCTCATTCAGCTAAGCGTCAAGACCATCCCGCTCATCTCTGCGAAATATTTCTCTACTATCGACACTACCGCATTCAGCTCAACCCGCATAAGTGTGTCTTCTGCATAGAGTCTGGCAGACTTCTCGGGTTCATTGTCTCCCAAGAAGGCATCCGTCTAGATCCCCTTAAAGTCAAGGCCATTTTGAATCTTCCTCCCCCTGCTTCCTTGTGGCAATTACAGAGCTTGCAAGGTAAAGCAAACTTTTTACGATGCTTCATCCCGAACTATACCGAGGTGGCCAAAGGTTTTACATGGTTACTAAAATGAGACACCCCGTTTCAATGGGATGTCGTCGCTCAAGAGTCTTTCGAACATATCAAAACTCTCCTTGTTTCTGCTCCTTTGTTGCATCCTCCAAATTACCATCGCGATTACACTTTGTATCTAGCCGCTGTTGATACCACCATTGGCATGGTTCTTTTTCAAGATGACGATGATGGCACTGAACACGTCATTATATCTCAGCCGCAATTTATTAGATATGAAATCTTGATATGCTTATGTCGAGAAGTTGGCATTGGCTGCTGTTTGTGCCGTCCAATGCTTCCGTCATTATATCTTGTTGCGCACTATGACAGTGATCTCTAATTGCAACCCAATGACGTACATTTTGTCACGTCAGCTGCTGGGGGGCAAGTACTCGAAGTGGATTGTCATCCTCCAAGAGTTTGACTTGGAATTCACTGCTGCCAAGTCCAAGAAATCGCTTGTCTTCGCTGAATTGTTGTGCTCTTTGCCATCCCTTGCCGCACCCTCTCGGTTAGAGGATCACATTCCGGACGAAACTCTCTTCCTCATTAGCACCCTCGATCCCTGGTACGAGGATATCATTGTCTATTTACAGATGTCCTCTTTTCATCTTGGGACATCTAAAGATGCTCGATGACAGATCCACCATCAAGCCCAACCATATCGCATTGTTGGGGACACCCTGTACCATCTCGACGTTGATTCCACTCTGCCGATGCTTAACACTCGAAGAAGCCAAGAGAGTTTTAAATGACTGCCACTCTGTCGCCTGTGGTGGTCACATGTCCGGATATGCCACTGCACAGAAAATCCTCTGCGTTGGTTACTTTTGGCCCTCCATCTTTAAGGATTATATTCTTTCCGTCTGCTCTTGTCATGAGTGCCAAATCTACCAACGGAAGATGCGTGCACCTCCTGCTCCACTGCACCCCGTTGTACCGTCAGCCCTTTTGCGAAATGGGGCATCGATTATATGACTTGTAACCCTCGCTCAACCGGGGGGCATGGGTATATCATCGTTGCCATTGATTACTTCACGAAATGGGTTGAGGCGATGCCTACATTGTTCGAAGACAGTCACACTGTGGCGTAGTTTTTATTCAATCATGTTATCTCACGGTTCGGAGTCCCTCAGGCCATCGTCATTGATCACGGTAAGCATTTCCGTAATCATATGATGACTGAGCTCACAACCCAATTGGGCCTACGGCATAATAGTTCAACTCCATACTATCCTCAGGCCAACGGTCAAGTACAATTCGTTAACAAGGTTCTGGTTATGATTCTTCAACGAACCATTGGCATGCATAAGTCTGACTGGCACCTGATGTTGTTCTCCGCCTTGTGGGCCTACTAAACCTCTGTGAAGGATGCCACCAGTTTCACTCCTTTCCAGTTGGTTTATGGACTGGAGGCTACCCTTCCTATCGAGTGTGAGATTCCTTTGTTAAAATTAGTCGTCAAATTGCTCCCTGACACTACTCCGGTAGAGGAACGCCTTCTTTACCTAGAGCGGCTAGACGAGACTCGTCGACTGGCCTCTTTAGCTATCGAAGTACAGAAGAAGTGAGTGAAAACTCACTTCGATAACACTGTTCATCCTCGCACTTTTGTTGAGGGAGATTTGGTCCTGCTCTATGATCAAGCCAATGATAAGCTGGGGGAAGGAAAATTCGAGCCCAAGTGGCACGGGCCTTACATTGTAAAGAGAGTTTTGCAAAAAGGGGCCTATGAGCTTATTGATTACAAAGGGAATCGTCTGGATAAGCCCCAAAATGGGCTTTACTTGAAAAAATATTATGCATAATTCCAGGTACTCTATTTTTTGTACATGCGTGTGCTTTAGCAAATGTGTTGTCTGTGCATGTTTTCATGTTTTTGTCTTGGTGTATTGGCATGATTGTCGCTTATTATGTCCTTTTTGCTTCTTGGATAGATGTTTGGTTCGCCTTACATTGGTTTCGTTGATGGTGCCTCCCACAGTACACACAACTTGTCCTCTGCGGCATGGGTGATCTACGATCCTCATGGTGAGTTAGTAGACCTTCAAGGGGTTTGTCTAGGTTGTACCACGAACAATGTTGCTGAGTATAGTGTTGTGATTGAGTTACTAGCCGAGGCGACTAATCTCAGTATTCGAACATTGGTTGTGAACTTGGACTCTCAGCTTGTCGTCCACCAGCTCAATGGGCGTTATTCCGTCAAAGACCATAGGATTTTAAGGTTATATTTACGTGTTAAGTTGTTAGAAAGGGATTTTGATTTCATTACATATCAACATATTCCAAGACGATTTAATAATACGTTAACCGATGCATTAGCTAATTATGTATTGGACAGACATTGCATAACATGTAATTAAAATAGCATAAGAAGCCGTAGAACACAATAAACCATAAAGCATATGTATATATATAATAATATACTAATATATATATATAATATATATATATATATATAATAATATATATATATAATATATATATATATATATATATATATATATATATATATATAGATATGTCCAAATGTTTGCACCATGTGCATCATCAAAAAATAATACATGTTTGTCTTAGTACATCCGGAGACAACATGTCTCTCAAAAAATATGCATGGAAATAAAGCCTAGATATCTAATCCCTAGGTGCTCACGGCAACATGTCATTTCTCACACTAAACGTCTCAAGAGTCGGTGGATGCGATTGGGCACCCCCACCGTGTATCTCTGGTATGCTAACGGGACATCCGCTAGCCGAGCATAATTCGGGATCCCTCGAGTGTTGCCCTCAAGGTTCTGGATGAGTTCGCCCCTGTTAGCACCCTCCTCCTGAGGATCTGCGGTAGGCTGGTTTCTCCTCGTAATAGGAGACATGTCGACTAGGCACTCTGGGCCAACATTTTCATATGCATATAAATGTTATTAGAAAAAGCATGTATTAAAAAAAAAAAATCATAAAACACAAAATCAAAACGAGGTCATACCTATCTCCTCATCATAATCCTCTCCCTCTGGCAGTGGGAGATCAGGGTTGCCTGTGAAGTCTGTCCCTACATACGGCCAATCCTTGACCACGATCAGTTGGCGGCAAAGCCACCAAAAAAACTCTGGTCTCCATGACATTTGCTGACCTCCCCCCCCTCTAGGCATCAGTGCCACCCAACAAGCCATTCTCGGCTCTCGAGGCACCAGATCAGGTACAAAGGCTCCTTGGCCTTGAAACATTGGTACACGTTCCAAAAAGAATGTCACCAGAATGGAACCATACCCAAACTACTGCAGCTTGCCACGCTTACCTTTTGTAAGCTGCCTCTTCATGTTGGTTGTCACCGCTGCCGCCAAATTAAAGATGGTTGGATTGAGACACTCTGTAGCCAGTATCAGTTGGTTCTTTGTCACTTCATGGGGTGCCTGTGCCCTTGCAGCTCATGTGATGGTGAACAATATTGCACCAAGTATTAGGTCTGGAACAGTGCCAATATCCACTTTTGAGCTGCCAGATCCAAATTTTTCCCCTGGGCAAACTCGAGCCATCACCTCCTCCATCTTCTCACCGGATGGTCTGCTACCTATCAATAGGGGCACTGGCCCTCTGCGCGACAGTCCTGTGATGAAATAGACATCATATACATCCAATTCCAGTACTTGGTCTCATATACGAAACACTTGATCACGTTCATCCCAAAGGTTGATTAAGTATCGTAAGAGCTCTAGCTGAGCTCATAGATAGGACAGGAGGAAGTATTTCTTTAGCCCGCAATTTCTAAGGGCTTCCATACAGCCTTCATCTACTATGGCCAATACGTCTACTTGGTCATGCTCTCTTTCCTTCCATTGGAGTACCATTTTGCGTGTTTTCCTGCAATCACAAGGTCAAAAACATCAATTAGATCTTTGGAAAACTTTAAAATGCTTTGGAATTGCTTTAAATTTGTTAAATGTTGAAACAAGGGTGCGCTCAGGAATTGGTGTGAATGTTTCTAAAACAGTCACGCCCATGGGCGCGAGCCTTTGGAGAAAAAGAACCCATTGGCGCGGGTCAGCGCCCGAAACCCGCGCCAATGGGCGCAACCCTATTTTTTACAATTCCCTCCATAGGGGGCGATAAAACAAGTTAAAGTAATTAAAAAATGGACAAAAATGGAGTAGGAGAGGAGGCCTCTTACTTGAAACTGGCGGCGCTCCAAATGGTCACACGGATTCGTCGCAATCGTCACCTGAAGATTGCACACCAAAAGCACTATTGTCACTCTCCAATGAGGTAAAAGTGAAAAGTAATTCTTGTTTTTACAATTTTCACATATTTATAGCTTTTTTAATCCTAAATAGGTTTTAAAATTCCTTTTTATGAATGTTTTAATATATATTTTTGTCGAAAATGGATTTTACACTTTTTCGGACTCGGTAAATACATGAAAAAGTCACTATGGAGTCATCTTTCTACTCTTTTCTGACTCTCTAAACATGAAAAGAATGTCGAATTATTCCTCTCGACTCGTTAAATGTAAATGAGAGACAGTTGTCTTTAAACCCTTTTCCGATCGTGTAAATACGAAAAGATCGTCGGACCCTTGTCGTTTCAGGTTCGTTAACGGTTACGAAGCGATGTGGTTTCGATCGCTTTTTTACTTTTTCAGGTCAAAATCAATAATCATGAAAAGTACTCCTTGATCGTAATGATCGAGCGGTTCTTTCGAGCACTATTTTATACTTTTTCGGGCTCGAGAGACACAACTTTACAAAAAAGGACACCCCTGGAGCTTACTTTTCCGCTGTCTTTTCAAACTCTCTAAACATGAAAAGACGCCGAGTCCTTCCTTTGTCAGACTCGTTAAAACTTAGTGACATCGGGTTCCGTTGAGATGACGCTTCACAAGCATATGTTATCCCCGTCAAGCTTGTTAACAAAAATAATTGGGGTACTTACCAGAAATGGTGGGGAAAATGGAACCATAACCATTGTCGTGTCGGCAGTATGTCACTCTTGAACATGGCACTTGTCTGCATTCGTGTTTGGGTGGGGACATCTCATCTCATTTTTCACTTGCCTTCGTGGGTTTGGGTAATCCTGTTTGACCTCTCATCTGCTCGTTGCCTTGTCACCATGACCTCCGATCACTTGATGTCAAATACTGCCAAGTCCACTATCGTGTCGTCAATATGTTCAAGAGAAGTTGACCTCTGCAGAATACTCAACCTCCCTCTGATAACTCACATAATCCTGATTCGCAAAACATCTTATCCTTCTGTGTCTCGTGTCGATGATGTGGGAAACACTATGGCCCACCTTCGTTCAAGTTCACTTCCTGTCGACTTCAGCTCATTATCCAGGAAGTTGACCTAGAGACTCCCTTTAGGTGCCTTGGAGCCTGCATGCCTCAATGGCAGGTTCTTCATGTTTGACATGAGGTTTTCATCATTGGCCTCCAATCAAATGATTCTACGGGTGTTTGATGCCGGTTCACTGATTCACACGCCGTAGATTGTACCTATACTACCTTAAGGACCATTGTCATTATTGGCGGTACCTCTCGCGTCTGTTAAATGTTTTCATCACTGACTGGTAATCAGACGATGTTCCTGCATGTTCGACTTCGACTCCCATATTCGCATGCTTGAACTTGTACGTTGCTCGGGTCGAGATGGAGCACAAGACCCTAGATTTTGTCTGTTGGGATCCAGGTTGCGATTTTGTGGATTATTATGATCATTACATGACTCATTCATTGGATGGTTGCGACCATGCCTGAGTCTACTTATCGATCCTTACTGGATGGCTACACCCATACCTTGGATCTAGTTTTTATGTACTCTGCTATGGATGGCTGCGCCCATACCACATACATCATGTACTTGAGATATCAGTTGTATTTCTCCACACAGGTTCTCCAGCAGCAGTGTTTTCGGTCGGCCATGTTCTTGTAAAGCATTTCACCCCTCTCTCTCTCGAGCTTCATGCTTTAGGGGGCATCTGTTACACAACAATTTGTCACCATCCCTGTTACCCCTTCTCCCGCACCTTAGAGGACTCATTCCGGGACCTATGAGAAGAGACATGACCTAGAAACACTTGCATTGAATTCCCCTAAGTATGAACTTCATATGCCCTGAAGATATCTTCTGCAAAATACCCATAAAAATAGCCCTTTCTCCATTGGCGCGGTTTCACTGTGTATCACTCGCACCAATGGGGGAAATCCTCCAAAGAGGGCGCGCCAACTGGCCCTCTGTCTCATAGTCACACTCGTGCTAGCCAAGTTGGGTAATGTTTTTAACAAACAAACATCCGAAGGTTCTTCCTAACCCACTCATAAACTGAATCCATCTTGAGTTGGTTTAGTTTGGCTCCGAATCTCCATAGGAGGGAAGTAGTTTGCCACCTTCTCATGGAAGCTTCTTAGTGATAAAGCCAACCCCATGAATATTGTGGATGATCCTAACTCCTTCTCCTCTATCTATAAAAGCTTGTCCTTTTGCCTTTGACAAGCTAGTTCTAGTTCCAAGTTCCAAGATTCCAAAGAATTAGAATTGCTAAGTTCATGCTGCAAGAAACCTTCTTCATTCCCATAAGGTTAAATCTAAAGTAAGGAGATTCTTGTCCAAGTAACCAAGGAGAGAGAGGCTTGTTCCCCATTCCCAACAAGATTTGCAAGACATGTGCTGCTGATCACCCAGCCAAAGGAGGATTTGATGTTAGAACTATGGTTGTATTCTTCTTTGTTTATCAATAATAGATGACTATTATTATGGTTCCACTCTTATTTTTATTTGTAATGATGATTGAGTTATATCCTTTCTGACTGATATATAGTTGCATCTATTGGATTTTATGCTTGCGTTTGTGTCATCCTTTGCATGTGTAGGTGTCCATTCACGGAGATCGTGGGGATTGTGACCAGTCGGAGCAAAGGAATGTGAGCGTCAACTCTTCTACAAATACTAGCGTTGGAATCCAGGTAGGCCCTCATCATTGGTCTTTAGTTTGCAATTAGGAACCTGCGTGATAGCGTTGTTTGATTGTTGCTAGACCTGATCTGGGCTAGTAGGGATCACCTCTGTCTGCAGAGGGGATTTACCTCCACAACACTCAATAACACTAGTCTTCTTCAGTAGTTTCATAAACTCAGAAGAAGAAAAAATGCCATACTTCTCTTATCCTTCAGATGCATTACTTGGCATATTATTCCTTTATGCTCTTTTCTTCTGACCTCTTTATCTTCTCTTGAAACCAAACTCTTCTTTTCAATAAAAATTAACAAGGGATCGACTCCCCCTGAGTAGATTATATCCCTTTTTCTTCCATACCTAGGTATGTTGAGTTTGGTCAATGCCATGCGCTGATTTTCTACACGAGTCTGGTATTCTTGCCTGACTGAGTGACTTCCTACCAAACCACTAATTATTCCTCTTGGTAGCACCAATTAAATCTAATATGAAAACTTATTTGTCACTATTTGTTCCTACCTTCTACAGTGAAGAACCAATAGAGTCATTTCTCCTTTTGTTTGATTGGAGTCTCAGTCTATTGTATATTGTATGGGAGACATCCACCACAAGAATGTTTGGCTCTAATATACTAATCTTATGCTAAACATGATGAAATCCAAATATTGGTCTCTATTGCTTCCATATATCATTCATTTTTCCTCTCTTATGGGTGCTTAAATAACTCTGGCACAATCTTGTTTGTTGGCTCTCCACATGATTCTTGTCTTATTTGACTTGTTCTAGAAAGGAGGTGAATTCTTTCCAAATTCACGCGAAGCTACTTTGTTCTTATAATTATTACACCTATAACATTCAATGTGTTTTAGAAATGGATTAAACAAAATATTCTTACCAAACATTCTTCTCATCCAATTTCTTGAACTAATACTTGCTCTCCTGGGGCTTTGAGTCTTTGAAAATTTTTCCTTTGAAGGGACAAGGCTCTTTGTGCATGGATGTTCAAATTTCTCTGAGAAACTCATGGATGTTTCTGAAATAGAGCATTCTGATTTTATTTTAGCAAATTCATTTTCCTTTTTAGACGCTTGGAGACAAAGTGTCTTGCATTACCACAACAAAAACATATGAGGGGCTACATATGTTTGCCTTTAATTCAAGAAGTATATTTGTCTCCTTGGTGTTGTGTTGACTTCTCGGTGTTATTAGATATTCCTTTGAAAATTATAATGGGTCCCTTTAATGTTGTTGTTGAGTCAACTTTTTCTGTTGTCTTGGCCTGAGGAGAACTTTGGCTTCCTCGAGTCTCATCCAAAGCTACATGCTTCTAAAGATTCGACAACTACTCTTTTAATGTTCTATTCTCCACTTCTAGCTTCAAATTAATGGATCTCATATTCTTGATCTCCTCAAGGGTTGTTATTAGATTTTTTTTCAAATAAATGTTTTCTTCAAAATATTCCAAATCAATAAATGAGACACTAGATTCACCACTAGTGTCTACTTCACTCACATCTTATTCAAGATTTTTTTCTCTTGACTCTAGGGATTTTTCTACTAACATATGAGATTTTCTATTTTCTTTTCTACTAGAGGTTTACCCATTGTATTCTTGAACAATTTTTAGATCTGTTATTGCTACCAAAGTAGTTCCTTCTTCACTACAACAAGATGAGAAACTTTGAATTTCACCAGTGCTTGCAATTGAACAATTTAAACATATATGGCCTATTATTCTACAATAACAAATAAACATCCAGATACTTTCAAATTACATATCCTCTAAAACCTCTGTGTTTTGATAAGAAACTTGGCCTCTTGATAAAGGAGAATCATCCTTTTATTTATGATTTTCAATACTCTTTGAATCTTTGACTACTACATCCTCTAGGGAAAGCCTCTTGACATCACATGCAAATTGTATTCCTCTATCATAGATGGAATACAACTCATTCCATATCTCTTTGGAAGTCTCACAATCGATTATTTTTTTAATATTTGACTTGGACAATGCTCTCAATCTTTCTTCCTTGGCTTGTTCATCAACTTCATCATCTGTTACTCCATTATCTATAGATATACATAAATCCAAATCAATGGCTTGCAAGTTGTATAATTTGACGCATTCAAGTGGAATTCCATCTAAGGTAATCCATTCCTAGTTCTCCATGATCCTTGATCTTCCTTCCAGTTGTAAAACCGATCTTGAAGGAACCTAGTCGCTTTGATACCAATTGTTAGAAACAATGAAAACCATGAAATTACTGGGGGGAGTGAATTAGTAATGTGACCAAATTATACAATTCTTCACAAATTATACTTCTCAATCACTTTGGAAAATACTCATATAATCAACAACACATCTCACTCATGTAAAACATAACATCATTATTGTTATTAAGTACATGCACAACATATACATCAGACATTAAGCTTCTTTTTATTTCTTTGCAAAATACAAGCTATAGCTCGATTACATCATTGCCCCACAAGCTACTACTTGTAGGTTTATCAACTTCTACTGAAAGGAAATTCTATCCCTGCTCGGTTAACAATCTTCACTTAAATGTACCACTACCCCTACTCATTTATCAATTTTCACTTAAAGGGACTGCTACCCCTACTCATTTATCAGTCTTCACTAAAAGGGACTTTGGCCCCTACTTGTTTATTAGTTGCTGATGAAAGGGACTCTTGCTCCTGCTTGTTTATCAATAGACCATTATCTTTCACAAACACATAAATTTATTACATCAAATTCTCACCAAAACCACCATCAAACACCTTCAACAATCCTTTATTAATGATAAAACACCAACTATACCATAATAATTAATCACTGCTCAAATTAACAACTATACTAGCAACATCATCATAAAAGCCTCTTCATCAAAATAACATCCAAACCATATCACCAATTCACCTCTTCTGATATCAAATCTGATCTTTGATTTGCTTTTAATGCATACTTCCATTATGCATCACGTTGCACCAACAACCTCTCACTCTCTCACAACCAACACAGTTGCACTCTTGCATGCCTGCACTTTGCAAACTCAATTTTGCTTATAAATGAAATTTGACTGATATTTTTGGCAATTGAGGCTTTGTTATCTTGCACTTTAATATTTGCATGAATCTCTTTTTTTTTCATTTTTCCTATTCACCTGAGTCCTCTGAATGTGATCTTCAAGTATTATAACTCTCCTTACCTATTTTTGCTATAAAAGCTAAGCTCAATAGCTCAAATTTACTACTATTGAATTTTTACAAGTTTAAGCAATGACTTTCTAAATCTAGATGAAATCCAAATTTATCTTAATTTTTAAATTTGCATCTTCACTATTTGTTCCACCATTCAAATCTTCCAACTCATTCATACCTTCTTTATGCAATTTTAGTGTTGCTAGATTTGTGGGTTTAGACACCCAAATATGCCACAATTAACATTGTTGACTCATCCATGCAAAATATGGAGAATAGTGCTAAAATTAGTTGTTGAATGATTCATCTAAGGCCTTAAATATATGGCCAAACACTCATCCATCGCCTAAGTGCTTTATTTTAAAAAGCTGCATGTAATATCTACAAGCCCCTTCACATTTTAAGCTATAGCCCCAAGTTCTTATTTTACATTTGAAATATTCATGCCCTTGGTCACAATACACATAGAATCACAACAAAATTGTGTATTGTATTGACACACTCTTCGTTACTTGATGAAACATCATTTGTTGGCCATTTTTCTTGTTTCTCGGGCCTATCTTCCTGACAATGTCTCCCTTTGCCCCTTTGCTTTTCTTTTGGGGATTTTCCTTTTTGGTTTTATTTCTTCTAGTATTTTTCCTTCTGGGAAATATTCAATCTCCTAGCTTAAACCTTGATGATTGCCCAACCTCCTTGCTTCTTGGATCCTTGACTTTAACAACTAGGTGTACATATGAAATCTTATGGGGAATGTTCTTCCTATCTAGGGATACCCAGACTTCCTGGCTTCCCGACTTGAACCGTGCACGTTGATTTCTATTTCTTCAGGGGAACTCCTCCTAGGGTACTCTTCATCGATATTACATGTTATGGGGCTCCACCCTTGGGCCAATAGAAATGCTTGTTGCCTTTGTGTTGTCTATTCCACATCTTCCCAGTCCTCCTTTAACTTCTCCACTAGAAGGCTCTATTGTGTTTTGGGAACACCACAAAGCATAACTATGCTCCAAAGGTCCTCTAACTAATTTGGCTTCGCAACTTTGATTGTGGGGATCCCTACTTTGACTGGCTCCAACTTATGATCCAAGAGGCCATTTTTGAACTTCCATATACCACTAGAAATGCTACAAAGGTCCTCTAACCAGTTTAGCTTCGCAACTTTGACTTTGGGGATCTCTACTTTGACTGGCTCTAACTTATGATCCACGAGGACATTTTTTAACTTCCATATACCATTTTTGAGTGGGTCCCAATTGTATTTGAGATGATCTGCTATATAGGAAATGAATCGAAAGTCTCTACACCTTAACAAATTACCTCCACCATTATTGTCCACCATTTTTATTGTAAATATCTAAGCTTTACAACACCTTGGTCATAGATGTGTTGATCTTCCTTCTTCTACAAGAATTTTCTATTTTTCCATTGCATTACCTATGAACCACCATTGACAATCACTTGTGACATCATCCTTATGTCAACAACATCTTTGTTAGGAACAATATATCTGTACATGACATCAATGAGATTATCCTTGATAACATATGGATACCTCTCATCACTTCATTGCCTTTTCCATCAATGATTTTCCTTTATCATCAATGAAAACCTCATCTATGTTTTTTCTTTGCCATCAATGATAAACATATTTCTAGCATTGGTCTCAGGTACTTAGCTGAACTATGGTAACTTCCTGATGTTATTGACTTACCATGTGTCAAAGTTGTTTGACCTAACATTGGTAATTTTTTGATGCTATTGGTTTACCATGTGTCACATTTCTTGACCCAATTAATGGTAATGATGATTTTTTATAACCTTTTCTTAGAGATAAATTTCAACAAAAGAACATTTGTCTAGTCACTATGAATACCTCCCTAGCTAACAGGGTTTGTTGAATTTTTGTAGTTATGGTTATTCTTCATAATTTATATTTTATCCCTTGAAATGTATAATGTAATTTTAAGACATGTTATTCATGTCATTTTCATTTATTAGAACTTGAAATAATTATTATAAGACATGTTCTTCATGTCAGATTTAATATAGAAAATTTCGGAATTTGAATTTTGAATTTTTGTTTCCAAACTAGTCTAGTCAAACCTCCCTTAAGTCAATTCATCCCCAGTGAAGAGACATACCCATTTGTTGAAAATGAAACAAGATGATGGAGCTTAGTGAAAAGAAATCGCCTTCACTAAGTGGGCCCGCAGGCTATTTTTGGCGCAAAGTCTATTTTTAGACTATGTCTATTTTTAGACATATGGATCATGGTCTATGAGTTGCAGGATGCTATTTGTGGATGATTGGTCATGTTCGTAAAAATAGATGGACCTCTATTTTTAGACATATGGGCAGAGTCTACTTTTAGACTGCCAGGCTAAAAATAGAACAGTCGAATATTATTAGCTCTTAATAATATTTGGACTATAAACATTATCTTATTCTCTTGGAACACTTCAGTTCGAGCTACAGATGTGGCACATGCAACTTACAGAAGGAAATACGCTTTTCTTATGGGTTACTTGAGCTATTGCATGGAGGAATTCAATGATTGAGTTCTATGGAGTTGGATCAGGAGTTGATGGAGTTGTGTTCAGTTTGACTTAGTTGAACTAATTGTAGTTAGTCTAACTGGAAAATAGACTAATGTTGAGTGATGTGAATTAGTTATTAATTAATTCAGTAATTATTAACTCATAAATCAACTAAATAATACGTCAGTTAATTGAGTGCATGGATAGTTCAGGTTAGACAAGTGTTAGAGGTGAGTGAAAGGGTAAGACAGCTGTCAGTTGTGACTATAGTTGTGCATGTGATTTGCACAATCAGTGGATTGAGTATTGCCAATGAGGATTGTGTGGTATATCCAAGGGAAATACGAATTTGGATCATTCATTCATCAGTATTCTCATGCAGGATTGCGCAGTGGAGGCAGGCAACTACCGGAGGAGATTTGAGTCAGTGATTAATTCAGATCTGAGCTAGTTTGTGTGTAACAGGTGGAGATAGTACTGAGTACTTGTGAGGAGTATTGTACTATGTATTGTTACATGTTCTCAATCAATATAATATACAGATAGTTGGGGGTTTTCAGCTTTATGCTTTCCCCATGATATACTGTGTTGATATGTGTGATTGATGCTTCAATGTGCGCATGCAATTGTTTCTTAATACTGCAAAATTGATGATCAACGTAGAGGAGGTTATGTATTATGCATAATTCCGCAAATAGTGTATAATCAGGATAATCTATGTGAATAAGTGTCATATTATTCAAAATTTCTACATGGTATCAGAACTCTCTGATTTGTAGAACAGGTTCTACATGATATCGGAGCGAAGTTGATCATCGGATCTATTATTCAGAAAGTGTTTACATTTTATTTCTTCAGGAAGAGTCTGTAATCGGGCCAGGTAGCTTCTGGATTCGTCCTTCTTTTGGAAGGTGAGATATCCGGTGAATGCCCATACAGTCGATCTCTGTATGAGAAATACTTTGTTCTCACGAATTTTAGATCAGAAGCGGTTGAGTTTTGAGCTGGTGGAATGGCGCTCAAGGATAAACTTAGAAACATAAAGTGTGAGAAAGGTGAAAGTATGCCCAAGTATCTCACAAAGTTCACCCAATGCCGGGATGAGCTGGGAAGTGTGGAGGTGACTGTCGATGATGAGGACTTGGTGAGCTTGGCTCTACTTGGTCTTTCGAAGAATTGGCATTCCTATCAGGACTCTGTCAATGGTCAGGAGAAACTGCCAGGATGGAGGAGACTTTGGTAAGATCTTGTGCAAGAGGAGATCAGGTGGAACACCAGAGACAGTTCTTCATCTATGCATGATGAGGAGAAATGTGCCTTAGTGAGTAAGGCAAAGAAGGGAAAGGATAAGGTTTCTCTTTCCGAATATAGTTCTTCCAATGATGGGAAGAAGGTTGACAAATCGAAAGTGCGATGCTTTCATTGTCATGAGGTGGGCCATTATGCCTCAAATTTCCCACAGAGGAAATCCAAGGAGGGATCCGGGGAAGGATCTAAAGGTGAGGCACTTGTTTCACAGTTTGAGTTGGATTTCACACTCTTCGCATGCATGGTTTCATCCATGGTGGGAAGTGGTTGGTTTCTTGATAGTGGAGCTTCTTTCCACATGACCGGCGACAAGAGTTTGTTTCAGGTACTTTGGAGGAGAAAGATCTCCAGATACTCCATAGCAAATTGGGTATGATGAGAAGTAATAGTGTCCTCAAGGTGTAGGGCATGGTTATTTTCAGAGGGAGCATGGATCTCGCTTTAACCTGGCCGATGTCCAAGTATTGTACCAGGACTGAAGAGAAACTGGTGTCGATCGTGATGCTGGAAGACATAGGCTATGATTTAGTCTTCAGTAAGGGAAAGGTTTTCCCTAGACACATCATCACTAGACAGGTGAAGCAGATTGGTTCACGGTTCAAGAACCTGTATGCTCTTGAGGTTCAAGATGCATGCAAAGCCTTGAGTAGAAAGGCAACTGATGGAGACTTGGTGGTTGAGAGGGAGGGTATATTACCTCTCAACATGCAGAGCCAGAAGAAGTCTCAGATAATGGTGGAGGAGCCACGATTGGTGCAGTAGCTTCAGGAGATTGTGGAGTAGCCACAACAGGGGAAGCTGAGTGGAGATCGAGTAGAGACATATACTCATGTAGAGACCTCTAATAGGGGAAAACTTCGAGCCAGGTGGGCAGAGGGATCACATGCAACCATACCTCCAGGTAGGAGGTGGGGTGATATAGAGTGACCGTCCCAAGGAGGAGGGGCATGATCCTTGAGGTACCCAACCTCTTGGACGAGACCTTGCTATAGGAGCCCCGATGTGGAGTAGCAGGAACTGACTGATTGGGTAGAGACAGATGCGGATGGAGCAGTAGAGAGAGCGATAATGCAAGGAATCCCAGGACATGTTACACAAAAAATTGTCACCATGACTTTCTACAATTTGTGTGAGTCCATCAATACTCATACATACCTCCTTTGCAAGTCTTAAACCTCAGCTCTTCATGTCAAGCCTTGAAAATGGGAGAAAGGCCTTAAAAATATCTCAAATCTTGGTTTCGCACTTTCTCCTAGCATTGCCTGTGGTGCCGCACCCAATGGTCATGTTTCCTGAGAACCTGACCGCTCTGTATATTGAGTAATGGGTGCGAACCCCTGTAAAAGTTAAAAAGTCATGAGTTCATTCTTAAAAACTCATCTTGGGTCACTTGTAGACACTTCTAGAAGGAATATTACGCTGGCAAGTCCGCTCCACCTTGATTCATCCATTCCATAACTAGGGGAGCTAACTCCATGATATGAGGTGCTTATCCCATTGAAGGAGGAACTTATCCCTTCAATGGTGGACCTGCAACTTCCTCCATTTGCACTATAAATTCATGCATTGGGCTAGTTGTAGAGGTTGAAAGCTGAAGATTCTTGAGGGTAAATGCTGCTGAAAACTAGGCTTCCTTTTTGAGCTTGTGAGAGGAGAGATCACATACCTTTCATGTCATTTGGGAAGTGAGTGAGGCTTGTCAAAGTAGAGGACACTCCTGCTGGACCCTGGAAAGAACTTGTGCAACATCAAGGCAAAGGTTGTAAGGTTATTTTATTCATAAAGTTAATAAAATCAAGTTTATTTTTCTCAATGAACTATCTCTAATGGTTTGTTTTATGAGCTCCTTGATCTTCATAATGAACATGTTTTGTTATACACAGGTATGCTTTGATGTGTGCTTGTTTGTGTATGCAGGTTATTAAAGGAGAATTGCTTGAAGCTGTTGGGATAAAACTGCCTCAAACAAGCATTGGATTGAGGTAGGGTCTATTACACTTCTTAGTATTCATTAATGAATTGAAAAATGTTTAGAGAAAAATAGGTTTGCTTGTGCTCTTTGTTGCTAGATATCATTAGATACTAGGGAGATCGGTCTTGTCCGCAAGAATGATTTATTTGGCCAACAATGGTTATGGGCATGATGGTTTTTCCCATGATATTTTGTAGATCTGGTCAAACAGTGATTATGTTCTAATATAGGGTTAATGGATTGGGATTTATGAATGTTTCTACATGTATATTACTTTATTTTAAAATTTCAAGAAATATAATGAAAAAACAATCTCATTTTCCTAGTTTTCAGATCCAAGAAAACATATATTTGTATATTTTTATGTTCTCACCACTGTATATTTTTTTTCTTTTAAGAATTCAATCACAGGCAATTTTTGTACAGGGTTAAAACCTACAAATATGACAAAAAAACTATTCTAACAAAACAAAACCATCCATATATAGTCATAAATTTCCATGACGAAGCGAGACTAGAGATATGGCAATTTATTATCAATAAATAAAATATGATAAGCTCAAACCACCTTGCGTATGCCACGCTTTCCATTGTATCTCCTACATCAGATATTATCCATAATAATCAGCTAAATACATGCACATATATCTTAAAAATATATGGAACATGTGTCGTAAACTAAAATAAATGTGTTATCTCAAAATATTATTGTAGTACATCCATCCAAGTATGTACTAGAATCATATCATGTAGAAAACATTTGTAGTATATGTTGAAAATATTTTGAAATTTCAAAGACAAATTGAAATGTTATGATGTTGGGAAATAAGTTAAACTGAAAGAATCATCCATCCAAAAACAAAAATCAGATATGGAAACCAACTATCACTTAGATGTGTGTGTTGCAATCCTCACTTTTGTGCACTTTCAACTTGTTTCTCTTGTTGACTATGATGGGGATGAGAGGTGATAGAATGAGACGAGCCATGAGAATAGTATAATTTTGTGACTTGGGCCTTTTATTTTTCTTGATTGGTGGTAGGTTAAGGAGGTTGGATGACAATTTTGGAAGATTGGGCTACTAGTTGAGGAGTAGGAACAATACGTGATAACAATACGTGAGGTAACAAATTGTAATTATGTTCATGCATGTTCTACCGAAGCAGGTGGAGGGGGAGGAAAATAAATTGTTGTCTATCCTTGAGTAGTTTACAAATATTTTAGTTGTATAATATTCTACCAACAATCATTACTAGTTAAGAAAATTGGGGTTGAGATATGAAGAGCCATTGGAATGCCACTTTCGGGTCTGTTATGAATAGATGGTTGTGGGGCTTCGCCAATAGGTTGACAAGTCAAGTTTACGACACTAGTTTGTATAAATTATCTTAACTCTTCTGAGTCTCCATCAAAGTGCACTAAAAATTTGGGCCTTCTATCTCTTCTTCTTCCCATCCTTCTATATCTATTGTTCCACCCCCTTCCCCAGTTTTTGTGACTAAGAAAACTCATGCTAAAAAATAAACAACATGTTATCTACATGTCACAACAATATAAATTATTCTAGAATTAATAAATATACTGTTACAAGATCTTTTAGTTAACACACACTTGGAAAAATTTTCCAATAGAAGGGGAAATTTCTTAGTGCATAATGAGAAAGTACATCCATTTGTACACAACAAATGGCACTTAGAGCTAGTAAGAAAAATGTACATAGGGCACATTTACAATTGAAAACATTATGAAAGTAAAAATATTAAAATTATTTTCTAAAGTTTATTTAAAAAATAAACCCACTCAGATGCTCCAAAGATGTTTTAATTCACCCCTGTATATTTTTCTTTGATAGTCATGAGGGTCACATAAAGCATAGTTAGCACCTTCGAAGACACACTTGCTTGATGTAGACTCAATCTCCTAACATGGAAAGGCTAATTATTCGAGCGTTGAGGTTGAAGAAGAATTAATTGAAGGAGGATGGTATCTCTCATCTCATTTATGATCCAAAAAACCTCATTGATGGGCCAAAGTAGAGGAGAGGGTGTTCAATATTTCTATGAATGCAAGAGGATGGACAGCCAAAAAGGAAGAAAACATTATGCATTGTTAAGTTGTCAAAATTTCTCCAAAGAAATCAATCATTCCAATGCTAAGAGGATTCCACCATTGACAGAGTGTCTTCTTTGCTACTTTCAAAGAGAAAGAGATTTTAAGAGATTGAGAAGGATAAATCCTTGGTGAGATCTATTGAGAACTATTTCTCAAAAAAATATCTTCAAGTGTATTTAAAATCCATGTGTAACTCTTACACTACTAGGAATCAATAAAGAGGGCCCTTTTCCCATCACTTTGTAAATTATTCTTCCTTCATTTGCTTGTTCCAACTTGTTTTGTTTTAATATTGTTTTATGCATTTATTTGATCTAATTAAATAATTTTTTGATCCATATTTAACCACCAATACCATTCATTGTTTGTATATCTTCTTATAGGATGTAACCAACAACAAGAAAAGAAAATTTGGGATTCATGTGCTACAAAATTTAACATAAACATTGGACACTCCTACGTTATGCCTAAGGTGGATTGGGAGGTTGGAATGCCTCGCAAACCATGTGTTGGATATTTGTTCCCTTGCATGGGAGTTCTTTTGGATGGTGCAAGTTGTTTGTGATAATATTTAACAGTCGATGGTGTTGGTGTTGTGGATGTCCCAATAAATTATTAGAAAGGTGGTTAGGTACCATAAGAGGTTTCAAGGTATGGGAGGGGATTACTTGGTTGAGTTTGGATTGTTGGCATTGATTTTATGTTGTAGCAATTGATGGTTAGGATTCATGTCAAACTGGGCATGTATTGCAAATGTTATGTATATGCTTGATTGGGTGTTATGGTAGATGTTTGTGTTGCAGGTGGAAAATATAGGTTTTAACCTCGTACATAAATTACCTGCATAAGAATTCTAAAAATAGAAAATAAACAAAGATGAGGGAATAACACATAAAACAAATATACATAGAGATTTCCCCCTAGATCCCAAAACCAGGACTACTAGATTAATTTTCATTATGTTCCTTTCAATGTTACAATACATATATATACATTCTGAAGAATCCATAAACCACAATTCATTAACCCTGTATTAGAACATAACCATAGTTTCCTTGACCAGATCTAAAAAATACCATGGATCGAAAACCATCGCGCCCAAAACCATGTGAAAAAACCATGCACAAAACAATAGGTAGGTTCACCCACCTAATATAGGGTCCAAAATAGTGGGGCTAGTCATGCAAAGAATATAACACAGCTAAACAATCTTCCACTTGTTGTTTTCTGTCCATAGGGGGCCACAGGAGAGCTTAATTATCTATCTAGGCCTACAACGCCCATTGTTTCTCTACACCAAGAAAACTTCTCAGAGCTCACAAATTTCATAACGCTGGGGCTAGATGTGGATAGAATATAACACAACCCAACAACAACTTGGCTTATGTCATATGTTATGGTGTGCTTCGATGGTAGATTCTTGGCTTGTTAGTTGCATGTAGGGGTGATTTTAGGGGCGAATGTTCGCCCTTTGGCGAAATTAAGGGGTTTTAAATTTTTAGTGGGCGAAAATTTTGTATCATAGTACATTTTTACAAATCACCTCAAATAGCCCACCTTATTTTAAGGGAGAGGGTAAAAAAGGTAAATTTAGCCCTTGAAATTAGGAGTTACAACCTTCCATTCGCCCATTTTCAAGAATAGGTTTTATTTAAGTGAATCCATTCGCCCATTTTCAAGAATAGGTTTTATTTAAGGGAATCCTATGGGCCAAATACCATATTTATAAAAGAGATATGGTAAATTAATAAAAATATAAATAAATGAGAGATATGGTAAATAAATAAATAAAAATTATATTTACTCCATAAGTCACCTTATATACATGTAAGTGTGTAAACAAATAAAAATATAAGTAAAGTGGAGGTATGGTAAATAAATAAAACGTATTTTTATACTTAGTCAAAAGGTATGGTAAATAAATAAAAATATAAATAAACTAGACGTATGGTAAATAAATAAAACATCTTTTTATATTTAGTCCATAACCCTCGTTCTATTCTATTTATAAGGCTCGAGAAAGAGGTTTTATTTAAGTGAATCCTATGGGCCAAATACCATATTTGTAAAAGAGGTATGATAAATTAATAAAAA
>APFE030209668.1:158173-194078 GCA_000404065.3 Pinus taeda
CTATTTTTAGACATATGGACGGAGTCTATTTTTAGACTGCCAGTCAAAAAATAGAACAGTCGAATATTATTAGCTCTTGATAATATTTGGACTATAAACATTATCTTATCCTCTTGCAACACTTCAGTTTGAGCTACAGATATGGCACATGCAAATGCCAGAAGGAAATATGCTTTTCCTATGGGTTATTTGAGCTATTGCATGATGGACTTCAGTTAGAACTCAAGTGATTGAGTTTGGTGGAGTTGATTGAGGAGTTGATGGAGTTGTGTTCAGTTTGACTTAGTTGAACTAGTTGTATTTAGTCTAACTGAAAAATACACTACTGATGAGTGGTGTGAATTAATTATTAATTAATTGACTAATTATTAACTCATAAATCAACTAAAGAATACATCAGTTAACTTAGTGCATGGACAGTTCAGTGGAGACAAGTGTTATAGGTGGGTGAAAGGGTGAGACTACTACCAGTTGTGCCTATAGCTGTGCATGAGATTTTCACAATCATGGATTAAGATTACCAATGAGGATTGTGCAATACAGGCCAAGGGAATTCGAACTTGGATCTGATCTATTCTCAACTTAGATTGCACAGTGGAGGCAGGCAAACAGTGGAGGAGATTTGAACCTGTGACTTGTTCAGATCCGAGATGGTTTTGTGTGTAGTAGGCGGAGATAGTACTGAGTACTTGTGAAGAGTATTGTACTATGTATTTTTACATGATATCTATCATCATAATATACAGATAGTTCAGGGTTTTCAGCTGTATTCTTTCCCCATTACATATTGTGTTGATATGTGTAATTGATGTTTCAATGTGTGCATGCGATTGTTTCTTTAATTCCGCAAATTGATGATCAACATAGAGGAGGTTATGTATTATGCATGTGCTATGGATGTGGCACATGCAAATGCCAGAAGGAAATATGCTTTTCCTATGGGTTATTTGAGCTATTGCATGATGGACTTCAGTTAGAACTCAAGTGATTGAGTTTGGTGGAGTTGATTGAGGAGTTGATGGAGTTGTGTTCAGTTTGACTTAGTTGAACTAGTTGTATTTAGTCTAACTGACAAATACACTAGTGATGAGTGGTGTGAATTAATTATTAATTAATTCACTAATTATTAACTCATAAATCAACTAAAGAATACATCATTCAACTCAGTGCATGGGCAGTTCAGTGGAGACAAGTATTAGAGGTGGGTGAAAGGGTGAGACTACTATCAGTTGTGACTATAGCTGTGTATGAGATTTGCACAATCATGGATTGAGATTGCCAATGAGGATTGCACAGTACAGGCCAAGGGAATTCAAAATTGGATATGATCTATTCTCAACAGGTATTGCGCAGTGGAGGCAAGCAAACAGTGGAGGAGATTTGAACCTGTGACTTGATTCAGATCTGAGCTAGTTTGTGTGTAGCAGGTGGAGATAGTACTGAGTACTTGTGAGGAGTATTGTACTACGTATTGTTACATGTTCTCTATCATCATAATATACAGATAGTTCAGGGTTTTGAGTTGTTCTCTTTCCACATTACATACTATGCCGATATGTGTAATTGGTGTTACAATGTACGCATGCGATTGTTTCTTTAATTCCACAAATTGATGATCAACGTAGAGGAGGTTATGTATTATGCATGCATTCCACAACTAGTGTATAATCAGGATAATCTCTGTGAATAAGTGTCATATTATTCAAACTTTCTACACCATTTGGACAAGAAAACCACTATATATATTGAGCATTTGACCTCCTCCACAAGGCACCATTCGACCTCTTACGAAACAAGTAAATGTTTTGGCATCCAAGTGAAGGAGATGGAGGAAAAAGAAGGAAAATAAAGCCAAATTCATCTTTAACATCTCTCTCTCTCTCTCTTGACCTCATATGTGTGAATTTTTGGGCAGCATATTCTAGCAAGGCTGAATTTATTGGCAGACTGGGAGGCCGAATTTCTTGGTTTTTGGATAGTTTCTAGGAGGCTGAATTTCGTCCTAGGGAAGATTAGATCAGGTTGAATTGCTGGGTAGATTGGAGAATTGACTTGAGGGATATTGACCAAGTTTGACCATAAGCATTGTTGGTCAGTTTGACCTCGTAGTTGAATAATTTCATTAGATTTTTCTCTTGTTGAAATGAAGAATTTCTCTAAGGAAAACTTTGTTGGGTTTTTCCCCAAAGTGGGTTTTCCTAAGGTAAATCTTGTGTTCTCTTTCTGCATTGTGATCTCTAATGTCTTTATGGTTTTATGGTTGAATTTATGAAGTGTAATTGTTGAATGATAAACTCAATTTTTTAAAAGAAGATATACATCATTTGAAGTAATTATCAGTATTTCATAAATTTGTGCTTGTAGAAATGGCAAGAAATTTTCTACTGCTAATGATTTCAACTTGAAACCAAGAGACATAAGTTTCTTCTACTATTCTTTGGAAAGGAAAACACACGATAGAAACAAATGCAATAACATGAAACATCAAAACACAAGGATAACAATGATTTTACAGGGGAACACAATTGGGAAAAACCCCTCCATTTCTTTGCATTAATTCAGATGATAATATGGATCAATTACAATGGATTGCTTTAATCCTGAAGCACACCCCAACTACAATATTTATCTCCTGCTCACTGACTTGCTATGACCAACACTATCCCAAATAGGCCTCTACTATCCTCCTATTTCCTTGCGCAATCCTTGAGGAAATTAGCCCCTAAAAAAATATGAGAATTCCCTATTTCCTTGCGCAAATCCTGAAGGAATGGATTGTTATGTAGCCAACTCACAAAGAATAAGAAAAGATAGATCAATGTCTTAAAAATTATCCACATCGAGGGGAAAACCTCTTTTACATTACATAAATGCATAATTATTGGATGACCCAAATGATAAGACCTCCTTCGTATATATAGGAGTCTAAGGGGTCACAATCTAATTAGAGCCTACATAAAAATAATAATGTAAGGGCACAACAATGACAATATAGGGCTTCTATGGGACACAACAATGACAATAGCGGGCTTCTATGGGGCATAACAATAACAACATTGGGGATACACGGTCACAACAATAACAATAGGGGACTACAATAAAAATAACAATAAGGGGAATACACTAGTATTATAGAGACCTAACATGCCCCTCTCCTTCAAAAAAGTGTTGTCGTCAATGCTTGAGTAGTTTTGGATGCTTCTGTATAAAATTCTCATCCTCTCATGTGGAATATTCAGCGGATAAGTTCTTCCACTTAATGAGATACTCTTAAATTAATTGATTCCATATTTGTCAGATTCTTATTTTCGTGACTGCTTTAGGCTCAAATATGATTTTTCCTTCTTTGTTAAGTTCTGGAAATACTATTTGAATTGGGATATTGTCATTGATAACCTTCTTTAAGCATGAAACATGGAAAACTGGGTGTACTCGGAAAGATGAAAAAAACTCCAATTTGTATGCCATAGTACCAATCTTTTGTAACACCTTGTAAGGACCATAGTACTTGGCTGATAATTTATTATCCTTCTTATATTGCTTGAGGGACATTTGTTTGTATCGTTGTAGCTGTAAAAATACCAAGTCACCTAAATCAGAACTTCTTTCATTGTGATGTTAATCTTCCTATTGTTTCATTCAATTCTGCAAGAGTTGGAGAACTTGTTGTTGACGCTCGATGTGATCTTCCACTGCTTCGACCTTAGAATTTTCTATTAAAGATGGTGTGATGGATGATGGATGATATCCATAAAGTTCCATAAATGGGATCATTTTTGCTGCATTATGGAAGGAAGTGTCATACCACCATTCAACTAGAGGTAACCACTTGACCCATTGTGTTTTTTTATCAAATACAAAGCAATAAAGATATCCTTCCATTAAACATGTTTTCACTAGCTTAGTTTTCCTATCATATTGAGGATGATAAGATGAGATATGAGCTAATTGATTACCAAGACAAGAAAATAATTATGTCCAAAAATTTCCAGTGAAAATGGGATCTTTGTCACTTGCAATAACCTTTGAGTTTCCATGAAACTTTTGAATGTTTCCATAAATGTAATAACAATTGTAGTGTCTTTAAAAGGATGGTATAATGCAAAAAAATGTGCATTATTGGTAAGTCTATCAACTACCACCATGATGACACTCTTTCCTTCAGACTTGGGTGAACTTGTGATAAAATCCATTGAGACTTCCTCCCAATGCTGACTTGGAATGGCTAAAGGTCGTAACGGACCTTAGGTCTTAATTGCCTCAGTGACTTTATTTTGTTGGAAAACCAAATATTTTACCACAAACTTCTGAATATTTGATTTAAGGTCATCCCAAAAAAAATCCTTCTTGACCCTATGGTAAGTTTTTTTAAATCCTAAGTGACCTCCTAAGGGGGAGGTGTGCAATTCCAAAATAATCTTTTTCTTGAGTTGGGAATTATTACAAATATATAAGTGATCTTTGTACCATAATGAATCATTTTTCTAGCTAAATATATCAAATGTACTAGGATCTTGCTGAAACTTTTGAATGAGTGTCCACACCTCTTCATCATTCTTCCATTCATCCCTTGCTTTGGTTATCCAATCAGGTTGGATAATAGATATGGCACAAAGAAACGCTTCCACATCCTCATCATTTCTTGAGAGTGCATTTGCAACAACATTTTGCTTCCCTTTTGTAGATGATTTCAAAGTCATAACCCAACATCTTTGTGACCCATTTTTGTTTTTCTTCTGAAGATAATATTTTTTCCAAAAATTATTTAAGACTATCATGATCTGTTTTTACCTTGAAGTGTCTTCCCATTAGGTAAGGTCTCCACTTCTTTAGTGCATGTACTACTACCAACATTTCCTTCTTATAAATAGGTTTGTGTAAATAATTTCCTTTGATTGGATGGCTTTCAAAAGAAACAGGTCTTCCTTCTTGCATTAAAAACACTGACTCCATTTCCTAAGGCATCACATTCCACAATAAAGGTTTTTGTGAAGTTTAGCGTAGCTAAGACCAGTGTTTGGCACATTGCATCTATAATATGTTCAAAGGCCTTAGTTTCCTATGGAGTCCAAGAAAATGCATCTTTCTTGGTTGGCATTATGACAAATGTGTTGTCTTATATGGAAACATACTTAATAAAGATGCCAACATGATGGTGGTAGGATGAGTATTCAAGCCAGTACATATGTGATAGAAATATTGGAAAAAGGAATATCAGTTCAGAGACAAAGGAATGATAAAGATGAATTTTGAAGAAGTATATATAGGTTCTGTGAAGTAAAGTTGCATACATATGTAGGTTTTGTGAAGCAAAGTCACATATACGTAGGTTTTCTGAAGCAAATTCGCATATATGTAGGTTTGGTGAAGAAAATTCGCATATAGTTTCTGCACCATAGTATTCTCAATACCATGGGTCTTTACTAGGGTATTCACCCATAGTAATGAGTGCTAAAACAAATATTTGATCCCATCAAAGAATACCATTGGCATAACTACGGAATTGGCCTAAGGTATTGGATAAGGCCTAAGCTATATAAGGAGATGGAGAACAAAGTGTTAAGTGTGCACATGGGAATGTGATGATGGATCAGATCTTATAGATCTGAAATGACTACACATTAAATAATAATGGGTTGATATATTTGTGATGATGATGTTATGATGTGTGTATTTTACAATAGATGTTGAGATATGGGGTTTGAATGATGTTTTGTTGTGCAGTGAAGGTATGATTCAATAGTTACAGATATATATGCAAGTTTTCTTCAGAAAGATTGTGTACATTAGTGGATATTCTTATGGGTAGGCATGTATAGATTTTGTAGTATGGACATATCGTATGCATGTATGCTTATTAAAATTTGCATACATACACATAATGTTTTTGTAAGGGTCGTGTACATATGCTAGGGTTTTGTTGAATATGATGTCTAGTCAGCTTGATCACTTTTGTTGTTTTTGTTGTTGTATTTCAATAAATTCTTTCATGATGACCTGGGTTTAACTGTGATGGTTGAGGTTAAATTGATTTTTTGAATAGTAATGATGTTTCTATGTGTATGTGGTTCAGAGTTCTGTGATTGGTTATGTAAATGATTCGGTGAATATTTTAGTATGATAGTGATTTAGTTTCAGGATTCAGTGTTTTGAGATATGTACGCGGGTGTGCTTGATAGAAATCATGTATATACAAGGATATGCTTAAGAAAAATAGTGTATATATTTTGATATATGGTTGATTAGGGTTTGTAGTGACAGAATCTGGTTTCTGTGATGAACATAATTTGGACTGGTATTCTAGTGAAAGGATTTGCAGTGATCTAACTACTTTGTTGTTTGATATTTATTTGGGTCTTAGTTGGTACAGTGACTTGATATGATGATTGGTTTGAGTTTTCTTATTTGATTTTGAGCTTAAATGGTGGTATTGGGTCCAGTCTAAAAATTTGATGAAAAGTGGCCTATAGGTTTTGATGGTTTAAATCAAGTGGATCTAGTATGAAAATTATGAAAAGTGGTCCATGGAAGTACTAAGGGTTAAAGCCTTCATTAATGGATTTGAAGCTTCCTTCCAGTGGTAGCTGGTAAATCAGATGAGGGGATAGGAGCTCCCTTCCAGTGGATGCATGTAAACGAGATCAGGCATTGGATCTCCCTTCCAGTGGGTGTTCGAGAACAAGAGAAGGTTGTATACTTCTACAAGTGGGCACATGTGTGCTGGTATGAGTATGCACCAATATAAGATTGTAAGAAGTTTTTTATTATAATAAAAGATGAAGACAAAGATGGCATCAACGATGGTTTTCCCCCACATTGGGTTTCCACCAAAAAAAATCCTAATGTTCATTTGTGCTGATGTGTTTCTTATGCGTGAAGGTTTATTATGTTCCTAATGCACATGGTTACTATTTATTTAATGCATATTGAAGTACTGATACACTGGTTCAAGTTAAAAAGAAGATAAATTAATTGAAAAGTAAGCTAACTGGATATACGCTAATTGTCTACATAACAGTGGTGTACATATGTAGGTTTACTTTTTTTTTGTCGTGTACAAAAATATGAATAAGAAAATAAAAGTTTAAGTGAGTTTTAAAATATTGATTCACCACCCCCCCCCCCAGTATTTTTCCCAACAATTGGTATTAGAGAAAGTCCTTCAGAAGAAGCTACATCGCTTGAAGGAGATCCATCAAGACGACGGGAAAGATGAAGATAGCTCGAAGGAGGGATTCAAGAAACCATGACATGAGTGATATATAATATGCAGTGACAGATGTTAGCAAATATTCAAGTTTGGGAGCACCCCGCTTTCTATTGATAAAAAATGAAGAAGACGATAACAAAGAATCATTAGGTATGGGGCTTTTGTTCTAACTGTGATCCATTTCCTTGTCTATTAAATAATGATAGTGATATAATAGTGAAACAACTCAACTTGCACTCATTGGTAAACATGAATGTAAGCACTCTAAAGAAAAAAAAAGATCCAAAAATGTTGGCCTTAGAAGTTGAAGATCAAGGCAAGTCATAAACAATGGACAATGAGGGCATACCTATTCTAATTAATGATAAATATCACCAATGGAAAGAAAATATGAAGTATAATCTAATGAACTGTGATGTTTGGTATTTAGTATGCAATGGCTACAATGAAATTCTTCCAACAGATGAGGAACTACAAAAGAACAATAAGGAACTAAGTGACATCATTAATAACATACTTTATTTAGCATTAAATAGGGTTATGAATTATGAAACTACAAAGCAAGTGTGGTATAAGCTACAATTAATTCATGAAGAAGTCCCAAAGGAAGATTCCTCATCAAGGGACCTACTAGGTAATCATATCCATAACAATTTGTCAAAAAAATAACAAAACAAACTTTGTTATGTCAGATGGAGTTGTTGATTTAGAAGAAGATAGGTTAGAACAAATTTTTGATCTTAGAACAAACTATGAAAAAGATAGTTAATCTTAAATATAAGTTGCAGGCATATGATAAAAAGGATCATATTAAATCAGTAAATGTTTCTGTGGAGTCTAAACAATATTATTAAGGTCTTGAAGCTAAGACTGTCTCTCTAAGAGCATATCTTGAAAAATCAGATAAGTGGAATGAATAACTACTTCAATCATTTGAAGATCAAGAAAATTGGATGAAAGAAGAGATCCTCAAATTAAAGCAGCAAGTGGAAGAAGGAAGAAGGGTCGAAGAAGGTATGAAGAAGTAGTATCTAGAAAAGGAAAAGCAATATCAAAGAATGGACGTTGAGGTAAACATTATAAAAGGTAAATTAGAAGAAAAGGATAAACATTTGAGATTTCAAGATAGTAATAAGATTTTGGATAATATACTTAGTAGTCAAACGTCGCCTGCCATCAAATTTGGTCTTGGTTTTCATGAAATTGTTGAAGGTGAATCTAGTTCACAGGCTGATGCAAGGAAATTAAAGGGTAACAATGCAAAACCTAAAATTCTTAACAAATAGTTAAGAAGTCAACCTGATCAACAACCAAGGAAAGTGAATCTTCAAAGAAAATAATTTACTCCTAACCATAGAAATGTTAATTAGTTCTCTCCTCTGATCAATAATGTTGAATGTTTTATATGTCATAACTATGGACATGTTGCAGCCAATTATAGAAGTAGATTGTTTCAATATCAAGAAAATAATCACTTCATAGAAAGATCATCAACTTCTAGGTACTCAGACTTCTTTAAGGAATATTATTTTTTTTGCAATGTATTTGTTCACAAATCTATTGATTGCAATAGAAGGGCTATGAAACATAAATATTATGACTCCTATGATTATATAAGATGTTATGCTGGTAACAACTTTGGGCATGTAGAAAAAGAATGCAGGAACAAATCCATGGATCGTCTCAGACAACATGGCAAGCAGTCTGATAAGAATATTGATGGATCCACCAGCGTTTCTCATAATAAGCAGAAAGAAGAAGAACATATAAGGTGCATTCTTGCTCTCTGCTCATTTGAAGAAGAAGATGAATGGTACATAGACAATGGATTCTCTCATCACATGATTGGAGATAAGAGTACTATGGAGTCTTTCAAGAAAAACCAATATGGTAAGGTTATTCTTGAAAATAATTATCCAGCAAAAGTTATGGGAAAAGGTAGATCCATAATTAATAAACATAGGGTAACAACTGATACTTTATTAGTTCAAGGGATAAAGAAAAATATTCTAAGCGTAGATTAAATGGTATGTAAAGGAAATATAATCATGTTTACATCAACCAAATGCAAATTTATAGATGAAGAATCTATAAAGGTCATATCAAGAGGATATAGAAGCCCAAACAAATTATACATGCTTGAAGAACTGAACTCTCGTAGATGTGATGAGGATTTAGACCCGGAGTAAGAGAATATGGTTCCCATTGTAGCCCATTATTCTTAAAAGAATAATTCTCACAATGACTGCAAAAGTGATGTGAGGTACATGACCTCATAAGAGAAGAAGATGAATATCAGGTCCTCGGGATCAGTGATGTGTAATCTTTGGGGGGGGGGGGGTAATATATATGTTGTCTTGAGGAAGATTCCCATGGTTGTTTTGATATTCATGTTGCTTACATTACTAAGAGTACATTTGATGTAGTAATAGTGAACAGGTACAGGTAGTACAGGCTCAGGGGGAGCTGTGGTTATGAAATTTCAACATTTTACTTTATGTACGCGAATATTATGAAGGACAGTCACATATATATGTGAGTTCTAATATAGACAGTCACACATGTTTTCCTATGGTGAAGAAATAGTAGGATAGACTCAGGGAAAGACGATGATATGCTTCAGACAATTATTATTTGGATTTCTTTATTATTTGACAATTATTAGAAATGGTATTGTCTAATCATGGTTTATGAAATCCTGAAATATGACATGGATGACATGGATTCACTGATTGATGAATTTTCTTTGATGACCTTACTAATGGATGAGTTGATGTGATCAAACCTGAAAATGAACAATTGGCATAGGTTCAGGTGGAGAATTTGATATATGCTTCTAATAGTGCATTGTTGACATTATGATTGCTTGAGAACTTCTTGTTACATAATGATGCTTATATGAAAAATGATGCTAGAAATACTCATGTTGTTGAAGTTTTCGAATATGACTATGTGTTGCATCATGCTATGTCGTTGTCATGGGTTGCCTATGATGAAATCATGGATGATACTTATATATTTCTTGAACCACATAGTTTTTATGATGCTAGTGATCAGATTTATGATGAGAGAAGATCCTTTTGATGATTCATATGGTTCATATGTTATGTTGCTTACATGTTGATCTTCATAAGTTTAAGGAGATAAGTAGAGCTTGATTATACAACCTCATTATTTGATGATGATGAGTGTCACTAATTACTTTTATGTTGTTATCATTATGCCTTCAAATATGCTTAAGTTTCAAATGGTGCAGATGTGGATGATGATGCTTATAGTACTTGGTTTTCACATGTACATGATATGTTGCACATGGTATATTGTTTGAGGATTATTACTCTTGATGGTATCAAGGAGATGAGTTACTAACAAAGTTTGATAAATGATGGTGAGCTCATGGTTTTCTATTGATGACTTTTCTCATTGATGAGAAGCTAGATACATACTACTATCTCTATGTCATGGATATCATTGATGGGTGAATTACATTAAAGGATATTATGGATGATTAATTAAGTTTCTTGTTGATGAAGTGGTGTTGGTGTGATAGTTCTTCTTGCATGAAGAAAATGGGCAAAGAGAATGATGTTATGATAGGTTTCATGAAGACATGGTTATTAATACTACTACTACATCTGTGTTGTAGTGGCTACAACCACCCTCCAAAATTTTGGCCTGCACCCAATTTCGAAGCCTCCCTTGAGAGTTTCACTTGATGAATGCACACACTTAGGTTCACTCTGTGAGCTCATGTTTTCACACCCACCTTGCTTGATCATTTCACCCAATAATTTGCACGTGTATCTCAATGTTATGCTTGTGACCATGTTCTAGTCATGCTCAAGGTCTTTGTTTTGTGTTAACATGTTGTGTTCACTATGAAAAAATCTATCACACTCACCCACTGAGTCACATACACTTTCGTGAAAGCGTCATCATGGTCATCCAATGATCAATCACAATTGTCGCACTTGTCGCTCACATCATCAGTCAGTCATGTTGAGGATGTGTGTCAGGATGGTTTAAGTCGTCTCATTGTTGAGTCATGTAAGTGTGTGTTTGTAGGAACATATATGCATCTTTCACTCATTCACACACTTTTTCATTTTGCTAAATTTTTTATGACTAGACTCCCCTCTAATAGTCAAGCCATGACCCCACCATCAACTCGATCGGCTATCACCCAGAACAGCGTAGAAGTATTAAGCAAGCCATTTCAAGTTGTGATGCCTGCAAACAAATCAATCAACCTTCATGTTGGTCAACTGAAGAGTTTGACCCAGCAACCACCCCAGGACTGACTCCCCTCCAAAATTGTGTAGAGGCTGCAGACCTTGCCCGTTTCGCTGACTGGGAAAATTGCACAGATAGGCTGTTGGCCCCTAGTTTTGGTCTATTTTTGCTTAAAGAAACTTACTTAATCCTTATATTTTCCATCCATTTTCCATCACATCCATCTCATTTTTATGTATGTTATGCATATTCAGGTATTTAATTTTAATTTTACAATTTCTAGAAGTTTTTATGAAAATTGAGTTTCAAGTGCAATTTTGGACAGAATAAAAAATTTCCATAATAGCTATGCGGATGACATATTTGCAGGACACTTGGGCTCGAGTTGGATGCATGAATGGAAATCTTGGGAACTAGGACTGAACTAATTCCACTTGGTTCGGTCAAAACAAGCTTTATTAGGCCGGTGAAGGCTGGTCAAACATGACTAGTCACCCAGAAAATCCCTAGGAAATAGGGCAATTTTGTGATTTCATGGGATTGTCCATATTTCTGGGGATGGATTGAATGAATTTGAATTAGATAGATGGATATGAATAGATATGATTGTTAGAGATACTTTATATTAGTTTGTTTCATAAACTTCTATTTAAGCCAAGACTTTGAAGGCTTATGATATATAATATTTATATAACTTTATGCTGAGATATTTGAATATTAGAGATTAATTAGAAGAACTTGTTCTACTTTAATTTTGTTGTTCATTAGTGTGGATGAGTGCTTGAGGTTTCAACATTTGATAGCAACCTCAAGTGTGCAAGGAAAGGGTGGAGGGCCCCCACTCCAAGCTAAGTACACTTCATTTTTAAACTAGCTTAATTTTCATGAACTAGATGCTTTAGATTTGTTTACTTGTTTTGTTTCAGATTTGCTTATTTGAATTAATGTGTGATGATTTTTGAATGGATATTGGTTTAATTATAATCTAAATATGAAGGGACACATAGGAATTTAAGTTAAATTCCCCTTCTATTTGATCTTGAACTACAACTGAATTTCATTCTCCTTTTCTTATTTGAAGTTATTTATGCATTTCTGGTTTGAAGCAATGGTGATTATGATAGAGTAGAATTGTGAAGAAGGATGATCTGGTCCTCCTTAGTTAAGAGCCTCTTCTTTTACATCTTCTGCATCATAAACCATTGTTAATTAGTTCTTTTATATTTCTCTTCATGAAAGTAGTATTGTAGGGAAGGACAACCTAGTTCTCCTAAGATAGGAGCCCCATCCCTCACATATTACATAAGTGAATTAGAAATTGTTGAAATAGGTTTAACTTCCTTAACTCTTCAAATTTTATCTTCTAAGCTTGGCTCATCTGATATCCATATATTGTGGACTTTCCTCCAAGTTTTACAAACTCGGATTGATAATTAAATACTTGTGTTAATTTATGTTAATAAATTAGCCCAACATTTTGCCGCCATTGCAACAGATATTTTTTAGGAAATCTCGGGATGTTGTTTTAATGAAAACATCAGTTATAAGATAGTGCCTCTACCACTGCTAAGTTGTGTCACTACCATCATTCATTGTGACTCTTCCATTAGTAAAGTCGTAGGGTGTTTAAATGAAGTTTAACAGTGAAAAACATAGGTTAATTGGGCTACATATAGAGGAACCATGACACTTCATCACATCCAAGTAAATTGATTTCGATCCTCCATGAAATCACCAAGATCATTAATAAAACAAAGTGTTGAATGCACAGTGAACTAGTCATAATTTAATTGCACAAATCATGATTTTAATTACACAAACAATGGGCTTGATTGCACAAAGAATGAACTTAGAAATAACTTCAGTTTAACATATGACTTTTTAACCATAGGATAGAGAAAATAAAAAAATCAAAAGGAGAAGATGGCATGATTTTTTTTTCTATATATATATATAAAATATTCGAAGTTCGATTTTGATTTCTTTTCCTATAGACAATGAATCAATGATATACACAAGGGGAGCATTTCATTTCCATGGACAGAGAAGAGTTTTAGGTAAAAGAGGACTGAACAAAAATTGGTTTTTGAATCAGAGAATAAGAAAAATGTTTGTTTATTTTCTACAAAGGGTAATGATTTAAAAAAAAAGTAGTGACTTATTGCTGCAGTGAAACAAAAATTAAACAAGCTTGCAATTCAATTGTTTTTAAAGAGCATCAGAAAGAGGTAAGAAGGATATTGAAGAAGCATTTGAAGAGAGAAATTGACTTCAAATTTGATGATCATGAAATTTTATTCAATCTTGGAAATGCATTTTGATTTTTAAAGGCCACTATTTTTTGTTGCTTTTTTTGAGAAAAATAAAATTAAATTTGAAAAACTAAAACATGGGTTTTCTTTAAAATGAGCTTAGTTAGGCTCCATGCGAGAAATTTTCTCAAATTCATTTATATTTGGGATGTTTTTATGGTTCTTTCAACCCAGATTTTGTAATTTATGTGGGAAAATTGCTAATGTCAACTCTGAGCTTAATGGCTCTCTTGCTTTGGTTAATGGAAGACCATATGATGGTTAATGGATAGAAAAAAATACACATGAATAATGTTGTAAACATGGAATCATTGATGGATGTAGATCAATATATGACATTTTGTGAAAAGGAGGGACTCTAGTCATTAAGCAACAACTTCTCTCTTTAATGAAACATAATGATTTTTGGAAGTCCTTTGATTCATTGTTTCAGTGGGTTAGAGTCCAGAATTAAAGAATATTGACTTGAGAATGTTTTTCTCATAAAAAAGTTTGTTAAAAGATCTTCAAAATCGATTTTAAGGACAAAGAATTTTATATTTCTAAAATTGATTTTGAGAACAGAGATTCATTTTTAACAAATCAATTTTGAAAGATAAGGAGCAGTTTTATTTTAAAAAAAGAGAGAATTGTTTATTTTAGAATTTAAGGATATTTGAAGGTACAATAAGATTTGATTTGCAAGTATGGTGTTAATTAAAAGCGGAGAAGGTTAAAATTGATTTTTGAAACAAGTATGGTTTTAAAAGTTGAAGGCATAGATATATTTTTACAGGTAGCTCAAGAGAAAACTTCATCTTCAAGGTTCAGAGCCATAGGTACATCAGCAGGCTAGTCAGCATATAGAAGAAAAAGGTCAAAAGGAAGAAACAAGCATGAGGACATGCTTGAAGATCAGCAAGGGGGAGATGTTGGCCCTCAGTTTTGGTCTATTTTTGCTTAAGGAAACTTACTTAATCCTTATATTTTCCATCCATTTTCCATCACATCCATCTCATTTTGATGTATTTTATGCATATTCAAGTATTTAATTTTAATTTTTCAATTTCTAGAAGTTTTTATGAAAATTAAGTTTCAAGTGCAATTTTGGATAGAATCAGAAATTCCCATAATAGCTATGTGGATGACATATTTGCAAGACACTTGGGCTCGAGTTGGATGCATGAATGGAAAGATTTGGAACTAGGACTGAACTAATTCCATTTGGTTCGGTCAAAACAAGCTTTATTAGGCCGGTCAAGGCTGGTCAAACATGACTAGTCACCCAAAAAATCCCTAGGAAATAGGGTAGTTTTATGATTTCATGGGATTGTCCATATTTCTTGGGATGGATTGAATGAATTCGACTTCGATAGATGGATATGAATAGATATGATTATTTGAGAGACTTTAGATCAGTTTGTTTCATAAACTTCTATTTAAGCCAAGACTTTGAAGGCTTATGATATGTAATTTTTATATAACTTTATGTTGAGATATTTGAATATTAGAGATTAATTAGAAGAACTTGTTCTACTTTAATTTTGTTGTTCATTAGTGTGGATGAGTGATTGAAGTTTCAGCATTTGATAGCAGCCTCAAGTATGCAAGGCAAGGGTGGAGGGCCCCCACTCCAAGCTAAGTACACTTCATTGTTAAACTAGCTTAATTTTCATGAACTAGTTGCTTTAGATTTGTTTACTTGTTTTGTTTTAGATTTGCTTATTTGAATTAATGTGTGATGATTTTTGAATGGATATTGGTTTAATTCTAATCTACATATGAAGGGACACATAGGAATTTAAGTTAAATTCCCCTTCTATTTGATCTTGAACTAAAACTGAATTTCATTCTCCTTTTCTAATTTTAAGTTATTTATGCATTTCTGGTTTGAAGTAATGGTGATTATGATAGAGTAGAATTGTGAAGAAGGAGAATCTAGTCCTCCTTAGTTAGGAGCCTCTTCTTTTAGATTTCTCTTCATGAAAGTAGTATTGTAGGGAAGGAAAACCTGGTTCTCCTAAGTTAGGAGCCTCATCCCTCACATATTACATAAGTGAATTATAAATTGTTAAAATAGGTTTATATTTGTAATATGCACTTCCTTAACTCTTCAAATTTTATCTTCTAAGCTTGGCTACATCTGATATCCATATATTGTGGACTTTCCTCCAAGTTTTACAAACCTATATTGATAATTAAATAGTTGTGTTAATTTATGTTAATAAATTAGCCCAACACAGGTTGGACAAACATCCAATTCTCATCCTTGTCTCCCTCAGAAAATTACGCAGTTTTTCCAGCCAGACCTCTCGATAGTCGACTGGCTGCTCACCAAGATGGTTGCACAGTTTTCATGAGAAAGTCCTCTACTACCCAATAGTCCGCTCAGATCAGAAACTGTGCAGAGGTGATTAGTAGGCCAGCCTCCCAGCATTAGCACAGTTGTTCTCAGCAACATCTCCTAGCAGTCAAGTGACAATTCCCCTCAGGAATTGCATATTTTTGGCTACCAAGCTCCAGTAATTGACTGCCAGTTCCCCTAAGGAATTGTGTAGTTTTTGCTACCAGTGACCGACCAGATGATTGCTATTTCCCCTTAGGAATTAGGCAGTTTTTGTTGTCATTGTCCTGATAGCCAGATTCCAGTTCCCTCCACGAACTACGCAATTTTGGCTGCCAAGCTCCCACTATGTACTTGTTCTGGAAACTCCATAGATTCTACCTACCCAGCCTTCTTGCAGACTGGATTGTTCCTCCCAAAAACTGCACAGTTTTTTCCTCCAGCTGAGCTAGACCCCACAAATAGTCATTGTTGATCTAGATTGCCCATCTTCATAACCCAGTAACTCTTGTGCAATTTTCATCGAAAATCCCAAGAGACTCCATCTCGCCTCGCAACTTTGTTGCCTCTCTTGGTCACTTGCATCTAAAATGATCATGTATCATGGTAAACTAGGAGGTTTTGGATTTGATTTCATCTCATCATGAGTGACTATAGGAATAGGTACACAAACCAACATGGCACGGCGACGAATGGGATGAACAAAGGGAGAACATGCAGAAGGACAGGTTCACCAACGGAGGAACAAATGATGCATGCAAAGAGATGTGCTTGTGAATGGATGATCATTCAAAGATTTGTTCACGGATGGACGAACGAGAAAACATGAAATATGTGCTCACGGATGGACGAACGAAAGAACATGCACCTTTTGCAAACAGACGAACCTATCAAGGTTTCTAACATACAAGCAAGAAGCAATGTGAAAGAGAAATATCAAGCGAGCCAACGACCATCGAAGACTCTACGCAGTTTGCCATGTGGAGTTGAAGCTGTGACACACCATGAGGACATCCATCACCCAGTACACTATAGCTTGACATGCACACCAACAACGACATGAATGTACCAGCACTGTCATGTCGAGTCATGTCATGAGTCATGTCATCCACAACATTATTGTGGCCCATACTATCTATCAATGTAATATAACATGGAAGTCCAAGAGACCCACTTGTTGTATAAATATTCATGTAAAGTCAAAAAGTCATGGAAGTCAAACAATCATGAGGGTAGTTGAACAACCACAAGGGTTAGTTTCAACCTTGGCTATAAATACCCCCTCATTTTTACATGCAAAGGATTTTTTCACCTCAACTCCTCCCACACAGCCAAGAGAGTATGTAATATTTTATTTGAGGAGTAAATAGTGGCTCCAACACCCTGCCCATGGGCTTAGTGATGTATGTTGTAATGATGTGTCTTGGAACTTTCACTTAATTTAGAATCTTTCTAACAGGTTTTCACACATGTATTGTAATTGTTGTAAGACTAATCTTGAACACTTGTCATGCATGTTTCTTTAACCTGTGCTGAACACTTGAACTCATTCACTTGTTTTAATACATATCTATTAATGAAAATGTGTTTTATATTTTGTTAACATTGTCTTTCCATTGTTGGATATCTCTCGGGACATCAAACAGACCTTTCACATAAAACTTGCTATAACAACTGTTGCACTCGCACGGACTCATCTGCTGAGTGTTGTACGTGTTATCTTCCTTATGAGTTGTGATTTCCTTATCAGTGTGGACTACTCCTCTGGAAGTTTTGCATGTCTTGTTGTGTTGTGTGTTCCTAGTAGAGTTGGGGCTTCCTCCCAATCGACTTAGGATTCACTCCCACCCTCTCCCTCTATAGTGAAAGAACCATTGACACAAGCGACACTAGCAATCACCAGGAACGTGAACCTCACTTCTCGAAGACAAAGCATACCACTCTCTTGTGTTGGCAAGCAAGAGTTGAGGCAAATATTTAAGATAATGGTAATATGGCCATCATACCGAATGGGACTCCCACACCAAATGGTGTGAGGTCTAGTTGGGACTTCATACCAGGGTGATCCCCTGAATGTTAGCAGGTCCAAAACTATCAATATTTATAGCACTAGAAAGAGGGTAGCTAGTTGTATATGGCTAAACATCCTCCCACACTCATTTATCAACCATCTGATCAAGGCAGTAACTCGCACTCCCTCTCACCTATGCATGACTCTACAGTTGGTTACTCCTCACCTCTCAAGACTGAACACGATATTTTGTATCATCAACTTCACTCTATCCATCCCATCACTCACCAGTTCGTGAAAGCAGCTGGACTGATCCTAGGAATATATCATCTTCCATCCACATCAAGAAAGCCAAAAGCCACCCCCACAGGAGTTGTTGTATCATTAGTGGAAGAGGCAATCCTTACCACACTTAAAGGTCTGGCAGAATCTATTGAATATGGAGAGGAACCTTCGGCCTTCCAGCAAGGTCAATGAGACACTCTTGTGAATTTGGATCAGACTCTGGTAAAGGAGGTGGAGGGAAAGGCAATGGAGGAGGCGGAGGCAGAGACGAACCAACCGACTCAGAGCTAAAACCATCAGATTCTGAAAGAGAGGAGGAGGATGAAGAAGAAGAAGAGATGGTTGACCTAAATCTTGAATGGATGACTCAGGGACCATTGGCTCTCTCGTGTGTCTTGCTCAAGATTCTGAAGTAAGTGGAGAGAATGAACATCAAGTTTAGCCCTAACAGCATAGTGAAGATAGAAGATCGCTTCGACAACTTCTACATGTAGCTAAAGACCCTTGAGGTACAATATGACAACGTAGCATGTATATTGTTTCCATGTACCTTGGATGATTGTGCAATTGCATGGTATCACAGCCTTCCACCGAAATCCATATAGAAATGGGGTGCATTCAAATGCATGTTCCTTGACAAGTTTATTGATGACAAGACCCCAACGATGCTACTCAAGAATTGGGAAGCCTAAATATGGAGGGAAAATAAAAAGTAAAATAATTCAATCAGAGGTTTACACACATATTAAACAAGTTTGCAGTGGACACCAAACCTCATGACTCCACCACTATTGATTGCTACACATCTGCACTACCGACCATAATTGTGCAGTTCATCAAACAAGCTACGAAACCAACACTCTTAGAAAATTGTGAAGAGGCTATTGTTGTTGACAAAGACCTACACGCAATTGGAGTCATCAAAGATGATGAATCAGCAAAGGACTCCAAAGATGCAAGTAGGAAGTCCCAAGTAATGGTGAGCAAGGGTAGAGACAAGGAAGCGACTGGTACTGAAACCCTCACTTTCCTCGTCAAGAAATTGACTACGAAAGTGTGTGAGCTCAAACAATGGAAAACGTACACATCTACAAGTAGCGATCTGCCCAAGTAGAGATAGGCAAGAAGGTCTTCATGTAGCAACCAGTTTTCTCCAAAAACTGCGCAGAAATATGTGTTCCAGGTCGAATAGTGTGCAGATCCTAAGTTCTATTAATTCCATGAAGAACATCACCCTGAGAACTCTTGTTCGGACTGGAAGCGAGTCACAAGCTTTGTATGCAGTCATACACTCGATGCAGAAAGAAATATGTAGGAGCAGCCAGAAGACACTAATGATGACGAAGAGGGTTCACCTGATGAAGCATCAAGTTATGGGCATGTGGTGAATGTATATCAATGCTTGCAAGTAATGCCAAAGACGAACACCGAGAAGCAGCCCCAAAAGAAAAATTATTGTTACAATCTCAGGAGTAAAGGGGCTCCCCTTACACTTGGGGAAGCACAAGAAAAGATGAGACTACTAGTGAGGAAGGTTGATCCACCAGCTACACCAAAGAAGAAAACACAAAACAAGTCAGAGAAGGCAGCCGGTGGATAAGATTACATCCAGGAGTAGCAAGCTGCAAAACACTTCGCCAGACAACTCAAACATCCATTCTCCCCTAGACACCTCAGTGAGTCTACCACCTTTGGAATACAACATTGTAGATGACATGAAGAAAACTTGAGCAAACATTAGTTTTTTTGAGTTAGTAAAGATCCAGAGTCAGTGAGACATCCTGTTGCACGCATTAAGACAGATAACAACGGATAGTGCAACCTCTACCAGCAAGGGAGCAAGCACACCTCCCAAATCACTTTCCACTGTGCTCAACACACTCTATATGGAAGAAGAAAACTTAGGTTTCCCTTCATTCCTGCTATCATTGAAATCTTTAACTACAATGTTCACAACTGCTTGGTTAATTCTGGCATGGCTGCCAATGCCATGCCACTCTACATTGTGAAGAAGATCAATGCACAATGGAGCGAGACATCCGCGCAAATCATCCAACTTGTTCTAACATCAGTACTAGCCATTGGTGAACTACGAGGCGTGATCATCCGACTATCTCATGACAGTTGATTCCATCAATGCATCAGCATAGTTGTTGTGGACATACCGGAAACATATAAGCTACTACTCAGTGGAGACTGGTCCAGCAAGATGGACATATATTTTGCTACAGACTGGTCCCACATGTGGCTTCCATATAAGGGAAAATGCAACCAAATTAAGGTGTTATCCAAGAGGTATATGAAGCACAATGTCACTCCCTTCAATGGAAAAAATGAATCGTTGGCCTTCACAGAACTCATGTTTGCCAACTTCCTCCTAGAAACAACATTGGGGTGTTATCCTGCACGGCCAGCTCCAACCCCACCAGACACACAAATGGGACTCCTTCCTTGCCTAACTGATGGTAATGAAACATGTATAGTGCATTGTATAATTAGTAGCAGTAGCAGTAGCAACAATACTAGCATGTCAAATGCTTCATGTACATACAAGATGTGGGCCATGGATTTTGATGGATTAAAGACACATGACGACTCAAGAACCGAGTATATCTAAGTCGCCCAAAATAATAGAAAATGCATGATTTCCAGTTGCTTGAAGTTGGAGTGTATAAACAACATTGTTGAGTATGAAGCACTCATGTTGGGCTTACAAAGGGCCATAAACCTCAATGTAGTCACACTCAAAGTGGTACTTCACCCCGTGAACAGTGTTGATTCTTTCAAGGACACAATGGTTGATGAAGATGAGCACAAGCAGCCCCTGAAAACTGTAGTTGGTGGCAACAAAGGCCACCCCATCCCCAAGGGTGTGGTTTCTCTCAATGAGCTCTATGATTTGTAAAATTTCTATCAAGGGACAAGAAACAATAGAATCCACAGGTCCACTACTACGAATGAATAGAGCAACCTAGGAACCAATCACAATATAAATATAGTCAGTCTCGGTACAAACTGCACATCACAGCAGCGGCAAGATTTTAACTGCTTGATCAAATAGTACTAGGCTGCGTCAACGTGGGCAGATGACAACCTGAGTACATATGACATGTGAATAATCCAACACAGGATTCCAGGTAAAGGAGGAGCCAAGCCATTGTAGCAAAAGGTAGGTAAAACACATATGTCTTTTGAACTCCTTATACAGAAAAAAATTGATTAAGATTTTGGATGTTTGGATAACGTATAAAGTTCTTCATCATACATGGGTTTCTAATTTAAGTTCTATACATAATAAATTTGGGCAAATTTGCTTATGAATTGATTTCAAAAACTTGAACCACTCCTAGAATAAAAACAACTACTCGTACCATCATCAGAGCCTATGTTGCAAGCAGTATCTGAAGCAGTGGTGTCGTCTTCACTTAAAGGTCTTTTGTAATACCACCAGGTTTCAGTAGCGGAACCCAGTAGCCTTATACTGCTCCATCAGAAGCTTGGCACACATGCAAGCCATCTGCAATCACTTGATGAGAGGTTTTACAACCTTCCTGTCAACGACCAAGATCTCAAGCATCACTTCCAGTAGGTCGGGCCACACATGTGCCATGTACATAGTCTGCTTGTTTCTTGTTGTTTTCATCTTGTTTGACTTACTATCTTTGTTTTATTTTGTTTTTTCTGCTTACTATTTTTGTTAACGTTTGTTTTTTTTCCTTGATACCTTACTATTTTTGTTTCTGGAAATAAGTAATGCCAACTACTACGTTCTGGCTTTTGAATAGATTATGTGGCTGAGATTTGAAGAAACTTGTGACACTGCAGCACTTGGCTAGTCTTGTTTCCATCTTCTCTGTGCTTGGTTATAACCTTCAGCCAATGAAGTCTTGACAGAAAATACAAACTGTCTACAAGGGAAGTCTTAGTCTAACCATGAACCTTTGTCCACATTGAGAAGCCCCATGCCTATACTCAACCTTCTGCTCTCTGTGTTCAAGCTCATCCAACTAGGAGAAACGGAGAAGGGGAAAATATAAACGAGAAAACCTATGTTAGAGGTCTCACATGCTTCTCTGAAGGAGGGGATAACCTCTTCTGCTCTCAATAAGTCCAGATCCCTTTTCCACCCCAAAAATAAATAAGTTCCTATGCACAATCCTCTTGAAAAGAATACAAAGGTGAAAGAAGAGAAAAGCTTCCTACATAGAGAGGTGAAGCATGCAATTACCTCGGGGTACTGACCAGGCTCGCTAGCAGTGGAGCAATGCATGTGCTCCTACGTGACTCTGTTAGGGTACTGTCCAGGCCTGCTGGCAGCAAAGCAACACTAGAGATGAATACTTATACTCTGAAAATTTTCAACTCACAAGCTAAACTACCCTTCCTAGATTCGAAACACTATGATCAAGCTGAACTTTTTGTGTTTGACTGAGTTGGTGTTGGGAGCGAGATCCCCCAAGGACAGTTTTGGGGCTAAAATCCCATGTTTTGGGTAAAATTTTGTAATAAAGTTGTAAATACTCCTCATTTTGTGGCCGGGGAGTGTGAAGGCGGCATGAGTCATAAAGGGTTATCTACCCTTATTTTGTAAAGTGTAAAGTCAGCTGTAAAGATCTACCCATGGCCCGTGGACCATGGGATTGCATAAAAATAGCTAAGTAAGTAAGCTCTAAGTAGCTTTAAAAGTAAGAAGTCTTAAGGGATAAGGAGGAAGTCTTTAGAGAAGTCTAAGTTTCAGGTCATATTGTAGGTAGAGGCTCTACAGCTGAGTGCACAAAGGCCTAGGGTGGAAGTCCATAGCTGAGTGCATAGACCCTTGTAGCTATGTGTGGAGGGCAGATAGAGTATGTAATAATCTAAAGATATCAATAAAGAGAAGTATTCTACAAATTCTGTGTCTTTGTTTCCTGTTAATGCATGTTGTCATATTGTGTTGAATTTCAATTATAATGCCTATGTGATGCGTGAATGTATGTAATTATGTTGGTTAATTGAATGCAAGTAAGGATATCTGTTTACGTGGAACTAACCATGATCGTTTAATAAGATAAGTAAGGCACTTAAGATAATTTGGGAATTTGTACAATATGTTGCCCTAGGAGTGTGAAAGTACCTAAATCACAAGTTATGGCTACACGAAGGTCAATTGTACTCATTTGCGAAGGTATCGAAGGGCAGAACAAAGGGCTAAATAGACAGAGCCCTAGGACATAATGACCTACGCGAAAGCAGGAACAGAAGGAATAAACTGACATCACGACCATCTCAAGGTGAAAAAACTTGGTTCCAACATCCCCCCATATTTTTTTAGGTGAGACCTCATTCCACGCTCCACAAGCTAATGCCGAAAGGGCCAGTAGTGTAGGGATTTGTTTTTCCAACTAACATTGAACCTAGTTCACGCCCCACACAGCCAACAAATGGTTTCGTTGTTCGGACCGTAATCTACATAAGAGATGTGTGATGTCGTATAACTGAAATCCAACTAAGAAAGAGATTAGAGATTGGTTGGATAGGAAGATCCACGAGTTCGCGGCGCAGGAGAATATAAATCCATGACTGAAGAAGGAACAATGGCTAGATAGGTATCTATATACAGAGGTCAACAAGATATTTTTTTGTTCCTTTCTAGTTGAGCTATATGAGTGGATCACGAAGCTAGGCAATAGCCAAGGAAGGTAGAGACTTGACAGTCCTATTGTTTGGACTCTGGAACTAGTACAAAGACTAGAAGCGTCTGAGGATAATATCATCCATGTTGTTGACCATTGGCTCGATCGCATCATAGGAGGATTTATGACTAAATTTGTAGTCGATACCTCAGTTAGCTACAACGACATGGAGCGGTGCTTTTTTAAAGGTTTGTGAGTTAAGTACTTGAAGCCTTTGAATACCTGGATTAAGATGTTATTGTGCAAAAAATGGGTTATGCTGTTATGCTTTTAACCTGCAAAAGATACCCAAATACAGAATATGCGAAGAAAAATACCCAGAACATAGAATAGTGAGAGTCAACAGCAAATATTTATTATTCAGAAAGCAATGTTCACTGGCCTCTTCGAGGGGGAAACCTCTAATAGAGCAGAGCTTGATTCAAAAATAAGACACGATGCTCCTCACAGGGAGTCTCTATCCTTTATTTATGACTCATACATGTAATACCATGGATCAATAACATGGGTTTTATTAATACCATCTATCTAATACTAGGCCCATTTGCAACTAACTGTGGTCCCATCATTAATAGCGGGTTAACCACTTACAATTATTAATATGGGATTTATTGACTCTTTATTATGACGTGATCCAACTACATAAATAAGGGGGTTAGGGTGGGACCCTAACATATGTAGCTACCTTGATGTTCAGGGCTACACAAAGTGCAGACTTACAAGAATGAAGGAACAAAGGGTCCTGAATATAGTCCATTAATTTCACCTCCATTGGGTGATGAAGAGTGAGTAGCGCAGGCTTCTCTGTGAAATGATATTCAATTAATAAGACAAGGATTCCCGCGACTACCACCTCCACCCACACCACCTCCAACTTCACCACTATCACCTACAACTTCACCCATACCACCACCACCTCCATCCCATTTCAGCATGGAAAATTCAGTGAAGCTACCTTTGTTTAAAGGCTTGGGAAATGAGGACCAGGACTAGTTTTGGTTCGTCATGAAAGTTGTATGGAAATCTTCAGGTGTTATAGATGATCACATGAAGAAGGCAACATTGGTTAGTGCTTTGCAGGATTACATGCTAACTTGGTACATCAAGCACTCTAATGATAACCAAACGCTTGGGTGGCAGACATCCAGACCACGCTGAATAAAGAATTCAGTAGGCCTAAGTCTGAGGCACATTTGATTGTGGGGTTTAAGGAAATCATGATGAAACCAAGTGAGACACCTTGGGAATTAGATCAGAGATTGAAGTGTAAAATCCATGAAGTAATATGAATTCAACATATGGACAACACCGCGAATGGTTCGTGGCTTCACTCCTGACACACCTAAGGGTAACACTATCACAATAGAGTATTATGACTCAGGTAGAAGCCCTAGATATTGCAATGAGACTGCATGAAACACCAATGTAAGATCTGAATCTTGGGGTTCAGCAGATCCATGCACAGTTGCAAAATATTTTCCTTGAAATGCAAAGTTTGAAGTAGGATAGAATAGTTTGGCCGGAGGTGCGCGAGAGGTATGGTGCTTGAAATGAATGGGTCAAGGGCATGAAAAACACCATTGCCCAATATTTGCGAACTATATTGCATGATGGGGACCAATGCCTTTGAGGCCAAAGGCCCAAGCAAGACTAAGCGTGGGTCCTACATTGCGGTGCGCTATATGTCAGGTAGCAGGAAAACATATGATGGATAATTGTCATTTGCTGCAAAAGTTTGTACAAACACCACAAAAATTTTTCTACAACTTCTGTAGGTCAATAGGGCATGATGAGCATAACTGCAAAAGATATGAATTGATGATGAATAGAACACCCACCTATAGGGTTCAGGCCGAAATGCGACCCCCTGACCAAAGCGTGAGGATGGAACGAATAGGCTTTCAGGGGTGTGGATGAGGCCGAGGTGGAGGAGGACCTGGCAGAGGTCAGGGATAGTTAATATACTATAATTGCATAGGTCCAGGACACTATGCCCGTGATTGCACTAACCCAATGCATCTTTCATGCAAATATTGCACTCTGTTTGATCATGAAATGGAGGAATGTCCTCCGCTAATAGCGAGGATACACAACAAAGGGGCATTACCACCTCAGCCGACTCACAACTTGCAGATGATGAGGTCTGAGCCTCGTGAAGAGGATCCAAATGTGAATATAGTTCTTTGAAGTGGAATTGCAATAGGGGATGATAAGGGGAAGACAGCGAGTGGGTTCACAAAGCTTCGACGAAGGAAGTTGAATTTGATTTGGAGCATGCACGCAAAATGCTCATGGAAGAAAAGAAGAGCTTCGCTGAGGCCTCCACCTCAGGGAGCAAGGATAAGACAGATCAGGAGATGGACCCTTCTATGCTTACGAACTTTCTAGAGACCTGTATGAAGTTGTTGCGTGATAGCAAGGTTGTGAAGGGCTTATAGGAGATTATAAATAGATGTGCCAGAAACACTTCGGGTGAATTGCGCATGGTATGAAAGATTGGTAAGCATAAAATAAGGACAGGATGAGAGATGAGACTGATGACATAGATAGGAGAGTATGAAATGGATCAGGTTATTTTGGATATGAGGTCAGACTCGAAATTCCTACCAAAGCAGACTTGGGAATGGATGGGAAACCCGTGCTGTAGTGGTCTCTGATTCAGTTAAGGATGGAAAATTAGCAGAAGATCATCCCCATGGGGTGGCTACAACGGGTGACTGTAGATATTGAAGGTGCGAGCACGTTAGTTGACTTTGAGGTAATCGAAATTGTGGATGATAGAAACCCCTACCCTCTGCTCCTTGGCATTGAGTGGGCTACTGATATGAATGGGGTAATCAACCTAAAGAAGTGAAAGATGGTATTTGAGAAGAAATCTCTCCATGTAATAGTACCCCTAGATCCTGTTGAAGGATCGTGCTATACTAATCCAATCCTCGATTATGAGAGTGATGAAGATTTGAACTATATATATAAGATAACAATGTGAGATCAAGATTGGGTGAATCCAACAGCGGATGGATGAATTACATGGGATCAGGAGATTTCCTGCACCTCAGACTTGGATGAAGAATTAGAGCATTGGCAGAATCAGTTACATGAAGTAACCATGCTAAGCTATAACATGATGACCCAGTCGCTACATTGTGTGTCATCAGAGGTAAGAAATCTACCCACTTATGATGGCCTGAATGAGGTAGATGTATTTTTGGATGCATTTGAGTGGGAGATACCAGAGAAGCAATGCTTCTAGGCTTTGGATTGGGCACTGCGCGCTACGCTTGCAAGATGGTGGGGTACACACAAGGGTAGTTTTTATGACTGGCATCAATGTAGGAGGATGATGACAACACGCTTTGGGAAGCTGAAGGTATGAAATACAGACAAGTATGATGGGAAGGACGATCTGCATGCACACTTGAACAAATGGGCTGAGGCTTATGGAGCGAAGCCTCAACCCGAATGGGTGCACTTGTTCTATCACACCTTGGATGTCATCCCAATGAACTAGTACTTAGAAACAAAGCTTCACCTTGGTGAAGGTGAATGGGATATCCTGCGCAAAGTATTCATAATGACATTGAGCTTTGAAAAAGGATTTGACTATAGTGACAAGGCACTACAAGAAGTGAAAGCAGTAATCTTTAGGATATCGTAGGATCCTTTGGACTTGATTCAACCCAATTAGACTACTCAACTGAGCCATGTGCTGGAATGATATAACGTGACCGAAGAAGATGAGGATCCGTGAAAGATTAGCATCCCTAAAATAGAAGGTCACCACGAGGTTGAGGGACCGCAAATTGAGAATCCTGATATAATTGTGCCACTGAAAATGAAACAAATAAATATTGGTACGGAGGCAGAGCCTAAATTCACGAAGATTGGAGATTATTGGGATGATGCGATGGTGGATAAGGTTGTTGAATTTCTCTGTGAATACCAGGATTTGTTCACTACCAAGTTTACGGATCTAAAGGGGATAATAGGAAACCTGGGCGTTATGAAGATCATGTTGAAGCCCGACACGAAGCCAGTTAAGAAAAGACCTTACCATCTCAATCCAAAGTATAAGGAGAAGGTCCACTTAGAGCTAGACAAGATGCTTGCAGCAGCCATCATTGAGCCTGTAGAAGAATTTGATTGGGTAAGCCCAATGGTGGTACAGGAAAAGAAGCAGGAGGATGAAATAAGGATATGTGTAGGTCTCAGGAAGTTGAATGATTCCTGTATACATGATCCTTTCCCGACTTCATTCACTGATGAAGTGTTGGACAATGTAGGTGGACAGGAAGCATATTCCTTAACTGATGGGTTCTCTGGGTACCATCAGATCAAAATTGCATCGGAGGATAGGAGCAAGATGAAATTCGCGACTGAGTGGGGATGTTTTCAGTACACTATAATGCCTTTCATATTGAAGAATGCGCTACAATTTTTTTGCACGTAGTCATCGTGGCGTTCAAAGAATTTATTCACAAATTTCTGGAAGTGTAATTTGACAACTAGACTGTGTTTGGGCTGGTGAAACACCATGTGGAAAGTTTGCGCCTAATGCTAGATACCTGTCAAAGATACTAGATCATGCTCAATCTGAAGAAATGCATGTTTTTTGTTCCTTTTGGGACTTTGTTGGGTCATGTGGTTTGTAGACAGACACTAATGGTAAATCCCGTGAAGATCGTGGTGATACTTAACTTAGAAGCACTGAGGAGTGTGAAACAACTACGTGCTACCCTAGGACATACTAGATATTACAGAAAGTATATCAAAGGATATGCCTAGATCACCATGCCTATGGAGAATTATTTGGAAAAGGATGTCACATTCTGCTGGAATGAGGACTGTAAGAAAATCTTGTATGTATTAAAAGAAAAGATGGTCACCGCGCTGATTCTAGTCTTCTTGGATGGGAAGAAGGAGTTTCATGTACATGACGACGCGTCGTGTATAGCGCTAGGAATAGTACTAACATAGGGTGGTGGAGGAGACTTAGGCCATCCTATAGCGTTTGCAAGTAGAAGGTTATCTAAGGCGTAGAAGAACTATTCCACCACCTAGCATGAAGGGTTAGCCATGGTATACACACTCCAAAAGTTTAGACACTATTTGCTACGTGGCCATTTTAAGATGTGTACGGATCATTCCACGTTGAAATACCTGGTCAATAAGCCTATGTTGGGGGTAGAATCTGCAGGTGATTGTTATTGTTCCAGGACTATGATTTTGAATTTATTGTGAAACCTAGATGACTGAACGTGGGACTAAACCATCTGTCATGCATCAAAATAGGGGAAGAGCCCACTAATTTGGATGAGGGATTTCCTAATGCACAACTATTTGTAGTGCACATCGTGGATGGTCATTTTGAAGATATCATACACTTCCTAATGAGAGGAATTTCCCTGAAAGGTTACACCATCTAGCAAAAGAAGGAGTTAGTGGTGTGCAGGATAGACTTTTCTGTCATTATTGGGTATCTGTACAAAATGGGGTTCGATGAGATATTTTGATGATATGTACTGGAGTTTGAAAGGAGAAATATCCTCGTGGATGCTCATGGGGGCACCGTGGGAGGACATTATGCAAGGAGAGTGACCGCATAGAAGATTCTATGCGCAGGGTTGTGGTGTCCAACCTCCATCAGGAATCAAAAGCTTACTGCAAAGTGTGTGATGTGTGTCAAAGGACTGGCAGGCCATCACGGAGGGATGAGATGCCTCTGAATCCATAGATGATGTTACAACCCTTTGAGAAATGGTCTATATATTTTGTGGGACCCATTCAGCCCTAAGGGAAGAAGACAGGAGCGATGTACAATATCACCGTGATGGAGTATTTTACTCGATGGGCGGAGGCATAGCCTGTGAAGGATTGGACAAGTGCGACTACTGCAAAGTTCCTCTTTGAGTATGTACTGACGTGATTTGGGTGTCTAAAGATTTTGATGAGTGATCGCAGTATGCACTTTCTGAATGAGACGATCAGCACGCTGACAGAGGAATTTCACGTATATCACTAGAAAAGAATGCCTTATCACCTGTAGGATAATGAGACAGTGGAAGAATTCAATAAAGTACTACAAAATGCACTAACCAAGGTTTACAATGCTTAGCAAAGTGATTGGGAACTACACATACCCATGGTACTATGGGCCTATCGGACGACTTGCAAGAAGTTGACTAGACAAACACCCTTTAGGCTTGTATATGGTGTTGAAGCCGTGATTCCCATGGAATACATTGTTCCTAGTCCACACATAGTGGCACTCACGGGTATGATGGATCGAGGAGCCCTAGAAGAGAGGCTTGCATAGCTGGCTGAGCTTGAGGAAGAGAGATTTCTAGTTGGATTTCACCAACATGTCCAAAATCAGTGTGAAAAAGTATGACATGATCGACACATTAAGTTGCGCACCTTTAAGGTAAATGACCTAGTTTTGTTATATGACAGCAAGTTTAATAAATTTCCAGGGAAATTTAGAATGCATTGGTTAGGGCCCTATGTCATTAAGGAGATTACCAACGGAGGAGAAATTCAGGTTGTCAAATTGAATGGAGATCCCTTCCCAGGAAAGGTGAATGGCAGCGAATTGAAGCGATACAGTGGTGGTCCAACCATGTGACTATGTGAAGGTAGCACAGTCTTAGCGCTCTAAGCAGTTGAAAGGAGGTGCGGGACTATAAACTACACTGCCTGGGTTGGGGATCTGCGTGATTGGAGGATTGTTCGAAGCAAGGAAGTGTCATAGGGTTCGCGACAATGCAAAGGGAGTTGTGCTACCCAGGGAGAAATCACACAGGTCGAACAGAAAGTGATTGTTAAAGTCACTATTCATGATTTGACAGTAGAAATGTGGCCAAATGGAGTGGGTGGCTGCATTTAAGATGAAATTTATGGGTCAAATCCTTGAAAATCTACTGCCAATCTAGCATTAATGAACCAAATGTGGGCGGAATAGATGGATTTGAATTCAAAATGCCCTATAAATTACAGGTGGTTGCCTAGTGCAAAACACTTAGCATTTTGAGAATTGAGTTGTTGAGCTCTGAGGTGCACATGAACCGTGAGAAATTCAAAGCTCTAATAGCCAGTTCAGTATTTGAGACATTTCCAAAGGTGACACAAGAGTTATTTCAAAACATCATGTTGGCACACACAGAAGCTATAGATATTGAAGCAATGACAGCCAAGGAGGATATGTCGGAAGTGGTTAGGGAGGTTGAAGAAGTTTCTCCAGAGGTTGCCAAATTATTAGTGGAAGTCCCCAAATCATCACGGACACCGAGACCAAATCTGACCCCAACCAAGGAGAGTGTGAAGGATAAGAGGGCCACGCAGCCTGTAATACAAGTGTGTACATCGCCAAGAAGAAACCCACCTAAGAACAAGCCCACCGCATATGAAAAGGGAAAATCCATCAATCTGGAGTTGGAGGAGGAAGAAATCGAAGATATCCCGATGTACGGTGACGACATGGGTATAGATGTGGAGGAATTTCAAGTCCAGGGTGTTGACCCTATCACTTGGTTGCCTGACTACGTCCCTCCGCGCAAATGGAAGACCAAGGTGCCAAAAGATATCGATGAGAGCAAGGTCCCCTTGCAAACCTCTCTATTGCCGATGAGATTGTTTTTGAGGGACCACACTTTGGGTGGGTTCCTCTATTAATACTTGAACACTGGGACTTGGTTGACCACGAGAAGTTCCCACACTTGGCAACCAAGTAACTAATGCACCGCATTATCAATACAACCATCGGGATGACCGCATTGGAGCCGCGGAGGTGGCTCAGAGGAGTAGACAAGGTAGGTCTGCTCAACCTACTATGAGTACTGCACTACAACCACACCCCAATTATAGTATTGGTCATCAATTAGCTGCTATGCTTGGTGCATGATGGGTGTCTGTGGTTGGAGGAGCCAATACCCATCATTGACAGATAGATCCACAGAATCACACAGTTGCCCTACACAGGAGAAAATCCGGCCATGATGTTTGGTGGAAAAAGTGGTGAGCAAGCCCTTGCAGAGGCCATGAAGGAGAAGTTTAATCCCATGTGGATATGCCATATCTAGTACTAGTGACCCTACTGTAAAGGTGGCCACACAAATTTTAGCAGGGAAGGTGTTGAGGAAGTGTTGCACCGATGAGGTGTCAACAGCTGTCATCGCAGTAACAGCCTAGTGCACCACAGGAATCTAGTTTAATTGGGTGGACTATCTCAGCGATGAGTTCCTTGTGAACTACCATGAGGCACAGGAGATCAACAAGATGATCCACTACATGTGGCTCTTGTTGTCTATTGTGCTAGTAGCACAGGAGCTGCCAGAGGAAACTCAATTCCCTTTGGTCGCTCCAGACCTACCAGAAGTAGTGAAGTATGCTTCGCTATGGGAGACCAAGGATTCACAACGCATCAAGGATAGAAAGATCTTCTAGATCTTGATGGAGATGAACATCCACATGGCCATCAATTGCAAACCGTGGTTGTCACCTACAATGTTTGCCAACCTGCATGGCTACGCGGAGTTTAAGGTAAATTTTCACCATGTGTCCATCAGGGCGTGAAAGGACCCCGCACAGACATGGTATGACTTGCCTTACTTGGAAACGGATGACAGCATTGATGCAGTACTTGATAGTTGGCTGGCAGAATGGCGCACTACAATAGACTTGGCGGTGGGAGGGAGCAAGTCCACCACACAGCACAAGAGGGAGGAGGCAAAGCTCAAGATTATGTAGTTGGATGACAAGAGAAAGAAGGAGGCCACTGACAAGGTCTAGGCAAAGCACAATGCTGCTTAGTAGACAAAGGAGCAAACAGGTGGAACAGAGCAGGGCTCTGACAAAGGCGAGAGGTCGCCTTAACCCGAAACAGAGGAAGAGATGGATGAGCAAAGAGAGCAGCACTACACGGACCCACAAGTGATGTCTACCCACATCAAGCATCCAAGGGAAAAAGAGAAAGCAAGGTCAAGGAAGAAGTCCAAGGCCACTAAGACGTCGTTGGACCTAATCACCCTCACAAAGGGTGACTTGCACGATATTGGAGACACGGTGTGAGACATCACCATGGAGGCCCTACAACAACTTGAGCAACAACAACAACTAATATTGGGGGCCATCTAGACAAGTTTGCAGAAGCTGCAGACCCGTGTGTCATAGGCTGGCATAGTGTCCACCAACCTTGTTATCGGCACTTTAGAAGTTGCCGAGATACTACGCGCGAGGGTCTCCAACACAATAATACTACCCGATGGAGCATTGACCATGGAGAATGAAACTGACAAGACCACTATCAGTGCCCTCAAGGGAGTAAGGTTGAATCTAGTAGCACTCCCTGGTGAGATGCACCACCTATTGCAGGATGGAGTGATTGCAGAGTTGAGGGCCCATGAGCATCATGCCCTACAGGTGATCAACGAGCAGCAAATTAAGAATGAGCAAATAGCATTACAGTGAGACTTTGACATTGTTGCCATGACTGAGCCAACTGACCAAAACAATCATATACTTCAGGTCATGGAGGAGGCATGCTGATTGGTCCCAGAGTTGGCTATTCCTGAGGAAGAACTAGTCGAGGTGCATGTCCACAAGTTGGCTACAGGGGTGCAAGACACTCGTACAAAAATGGTGAGGGTTCAGTTGGAGTTGAAACTGCAGATCACTGAATTACAGTTGAAGTCCCACCCTTCAACTCCACCAAAAGTAAAGGGGCAGTGTGCAACTATTGTCATAGAAGCAATAGCGGTGGTTAACAGTGTAGTAGCGGAATGCATACAAATCTTTGAACAGTCATTCGAGGTCCTGACAAGCTTGCAGGAGGACCCTAATGTACATTGGCTGGAGACAAAAGCATGCAAGCTGCAACAGCACAATGATGAGGTCAAAGGAACAATGCGAACTATCGCACTCACACAGAGACTGGCAAAGCTGCAAGAGGCCAAGCAGCTGAAAGAATAGGTGGATGCAGTGCTGAAGATGCGACTGAAGCCCTGGCTGGATGAGGGTTATGCAGTTACAGCCTTTATTGAAGGAAAGCTTGCGACTCTACATGCAACTCAGCAAAAGCTTTAGGCCGATAGTTCAGGAGCAGTGACCGAGTAGATGGTTGAAGACATGAAGCAGGTGGCTGCACAGTGCACTATCGAGTTTGTGGTCATACAGGTTGAGCTGGGAGGTCTTCGCGCTAAGATATCTACGCCTGCAGAGTGACTCAAGGGTGAGTCATATTGTTTGTGTTGGGGGCCTATTGGGAATGGGATCCCCCAAGGACATTTTTGGGGCTAAAAGCCCATGATTTGGGTCAAATTTTGTAATAAAGTTGTAAAGTCTCCGCATTTTTTTGTCGTATAGTGTGAAGGTGTCATGAGTCATAAAAGGTTGTCTGTCCTTATTTTGTAAAGTGTAAAGTTGGCTATAAATATATACCCATGGTATGTGGACCATGGGATTGTATAAAAAGAGCTAAGTAAGTAAGCTTTAAGTATCTTTAGAAGTAAGAAGTCTTAAGCAATAAGGAGGAAGTCTTTAGAGAATTCTAAGTTTCGGGTCATAGCGTAGGTAAAGGCTTTGTAGCTGAGTGCATAGGGACCTAGGGTGGAAGTTTGCAACTCAGGGCAGATAGAGTCTCTAATCATCTAAAGATATCAAAAAAGAGAATAATTCTACAAATTTTGTGTCTTTGTTTCCTGTTAATGCATCTTGTCATATTGTGTATGAATTTCATTTATAATGCTTATGTGATGTGTGAATGTATGTAATTATGTTGGTTAATTGAACACAAGTAATGATATCTGTGTACGCGGCGCTAACTGTGATCATTTTATAAGATAATTAATACACTTAAGATAATTTGGGAATCTGTACAATACACTACCCAAGCAGTGCGAAAGTACCTAAACCATAGGTTAGGACTACATGAAGGTCAATTGTACCCCTTCATGGAGGTACTGAAGGGCAGAATAAAGGGTTAGACAAACAGAGCCCTAGAACTTAATGACCTACGCAAAAGTAGGAATAGAAGGAATAAACTGACATCACGACCATCTCAGGGTGTGGAAATTTGGTTCCAGAATCCCCCCATACTGCTTCAGGTGAGACTTCGGTGTGCGCTCCACAGGCTGATTTGTTTGGCTAACTAACGTTGAACCTGGGTCAGGCCCCACGCAGCCAACAGTTGGCAAAAGGTGAACCATGTATGACAATGGGGTAAGTGGATAAGCTGAAGTAACCCACACAGTGATTCAATACTCCCCGAAAGACCAAGGCCTTATGCTATCAATGAACCAAAAGAGAGAATCTAGAGTTCTACCACTATGTCACTAAGTGTTGTAGCAGCTACAACCACCCTCCAAAATTTTGGCCTACACCCATTTTTGGAACCTCCCTTGAGAGTTGCATTTGATGACTGTACACACTTGGGTTGACTCTATGAGCTCATGTGAGTCTTCACACCCACCTTTCTTCATCATTTCACCCAATCTTTTTCTTGTTGATGTCAATATCATGCTTGCAACCATGTTCTAGTCATGCTCAAGGTCTTCACTTCGTGTGAACATGTTGTGTTTGCTAGGAAAACATCTTTTGCACTTACACACGAAGTCACATACACTACCGCGCAAGCGTCATTGCATTCAACCAACAATCAATCACAATTGTTGCACTTATCGCTCACACCATTAGTCAGTCATGTTGAGCATGTGTGTTTGGATGGTTTGAGTCATCACGTCATTGTTATGGGATAAATTCCCCTAGGGTCTTGGGTTGATACCCTAGCAGATCAGAAGTTATCTATACAGAGAACCACACATTCCATATAGCCATGATGCTAATATAAACAAACTCTACGATGAT